>JABMBS010066591.1:0-10720 GCA_018491695.1 Lissonota sp. PSUC_FEM 10030012 | reverse complement strand
GACAACGATCCGTCGTAAATTATGTGGAGAAATAGTGTTCCAAATTTCAAAAGAATCGGTGCAGTAGTTTTGACGTGATGAGGGACGCCGATTTTGAAAACGTGTGAGTTGTGGGAAAAACGCGATAGCGCGCTCGGGCGCCAAGTCATATGTATGATGCGCGCAGTTGCTTAAACCGCTGTATCTTGGTTAGTTTTGCTCCGATTGATCTCAAATTTTTACACGATATTCTTGAAAGGTTCTCCGCATTGAGAAAAATTTAAATACGTTACCCCGCCCTCAATTAGATTACACTTAATTCGTTAGCTAATTGTTGAGCAGCTATCGAGTTCACTTTTTAAGGCTAATACACTAGATGACAAAAACAATTAACAATGTAATTGAACGAAATTGCTATAAAAAATCATGCAAATTGAAAATTTGAACATAGCTTCTTCATTTGTTTCGGTCGTTCGTCAAGTTTTTTTTTTATGAGGAAGCCATGATAATAAACATACATATCACAAAGATGGGCAAAATGAGGAAGCTATGTGCAAATATCCAATTTGCATGATTTTTTACTCTATTTATGAGTCTGCAATCTCAGTTCCCGGAGAGATCGAACAATATACCGAATAAACTTTTAATAAGGTACGAGCTTGTTTCTGAAATTCTGTCTTTTCCCTCTGTTTCACGAGGGATCGTGTTCAACGATGCGAACATTTCTGGCACAGCTCGTTCTCTCTTGCACACGAATGACCTATGACAAAATTAAGGAGGAGGAATATTTTCGTTATTTATATACCAATGTTGCGGTATTCACAAAGTTGATGCCAGACTATGTAGATAGATGATTGAATTAATTACCGCAAAGCTTGAATTATTAATGAGATTTCAGTGATCGGGTGGATGACCTCGCAGATTGTGGGTGGAGGAAAATTTCTTTGACCTGGAAATTCATATGACAATACGTGTAATTGACACACTATCGTTTATAAATTAGCGCAGGAGAATGAGGAGCCCTTTTCACATCTGAATTTCACTCAAGAAAGATTCAGTAGTCTTTTTGCTGATAAAACGTCCCTTGGGCTTTTAATTTTTCCGAATATCCGATTTTTCATCGAATCGCATTTTGGATAATTTTGAATTAAAACTAAGGAAAATGTTCAGCATATTTATGGGACATTCGTATAATCAGGTAGTTATTTATTTATTTATTTTTTTTTTTTTTTCAAGGATTATTTTCATTTGGCTTCTTTTTCCAGCTGCAAATGCTGTGGGTTAATAAACCGTCGAGTGTTTATCTCACGCGATAATCCGGATGCCTCAAACTCTCAGTAATGTCACAGGAAGGTTCTATTAATTTGACGGGTGGATGACTCGTCCTCTGTTGACCGAACACGAGGCATTTCCTCCTTGCTTCGTGGGCAACCTTCTCCCAGATAAGCTCGACGACAATAAATCAGGGTGAAATCCGGGCCTTCGTTATTTTCAACGATTTGCCTTACGTTGGATATTTGATGATGTTATTGCCTGGATTATAAATGACGGTGCACATCTGACTCTGCGTCACAAGAGTTAGGAAAATTCGTGTCAAAGCAGCAAGGGGTTGGAAAAGTTTGGAGGGAAAATGTAACGAGAAATTCGTCGGCCCGTTTGGCCGCTTCATCCTTTGACTTGGGATTCGTCGGAGGAACATATATTTTCTCGTTAATTCTTGTCTAAGCCCGTCAAAATCTGCAAGAGTTTCAATGTTAATCTGGGACTTGGCCAGATCCTGGCGAGGAATGTCTTCAGTGAATGGAATTGAAACAGATGGGGAAAGCCATTGCTCTGTTTCTTGTTTATTCAATGTACTTTTGGTGCAACGTTTGACCCATGTTTTGTTCGCTGCAAGCAACACGGAAAAGCACCCATCTCCGTGTCGCTAAATATCAATTTAAGCTGAGCTTAAAGGAGTGAAAAAGAAACGACATCTGAAATTAAAGGATTTTACGACCTGTGGGACCACTTTTATGGCTTATAAACTTGATGTAAATTTACGAGCGTCACTAGAACTCACGGAATCACTTACATTGACAGACGCTTGATACGATTTCCGTTTTCTTTTTCTCCTCTCTTTGTGAAAATCGACGATAGTGCTTTTACCCTTGCTACCGGAAAGCAGAAACATCGATGGAGTATACTATGCACTGGGAAAACTATATCCATTGGCACATTATGTTCCTCCGTTGGATGAAGGGAGGAAAATTTCACTCTCAAGTAGATCTCAATTTACTGCGATTCTCACGAAGGCTTTCTCTCGCGAATCAGAGTTAATCAGGTTCGTGAAAAGAAATATTCAATAATATCGACTAACAACACGAAATAGGAAACGTAGGATTTAGCAGAAGGGAATGCTTGAATATCGTTGAAATCATATTATTGTCAAAATAAGCAGCACAATCAGATTCTGATTCTGTTTATTTCGTTACGTTCTTCCTCGAGCCTCAGGGTAAAGACAAGGGTTGTTTTTCATATCAGAAGTGATGGAGCAATAAGATAGAACACAAGATATTTTGAGTGGGTGTTTTTCGATGAATGGTCATTCCAATAAATTTACCAATTACACATTTCCAATGCGAAAAATGGGCATTGAATTGCTATTTTAAAAAATTATTATTTTTTTACATGTAACTGTGCTAGTAGCTTTTTTTAAAGCTACACTTGCTTTTCTTTGCTTAAAGCAAAAATTCACGAATCGGAATTTTTTAAATAAATTTTACTATTTTCACTCAATTTATTATTAAATTTAGCAAATTACAATCACTAAATTTTACTAAATTCAATAATTAAATATAAAAATAACGATTATGACTGCAAATTATTATCGTTTCTCGTATCACGATTATTATCCGTTTAGATTACTAAATTTACAGAATTAAATTGAAAGAATATTACTAGATTTTACTAAATTTGTTAAACTAAATTAAGAGTAAATTACCAAATTTACCAAATCATAATAGAAGTACTTGTAATGTTTGCAAATTATCATCCGTTATATCAATCGATTAAACGTATTATGGGATATTTTTTTGTCGATGCTCTTCTCGTCTCTGAGCTTGAAAAATGGCATTGTAACAACCCTTATTTATTCCACAACTTCACGGCAAAATTCTGCGAAGTAATCTTTTGCTTTTGATCCCGAGAGAAATGACGAAAAAGAGGAGACAATAAACCCCTTAGAAGGATGTGTGTGATACGTGACACTGAAGCTCCACGAGGGGTGCTTTTTCCCACTTGTTTATAATTTATTTATTTTTTATTTCCCAATATATCGAGTTTTATCGAGAGAACAGGATCGAAATGTTTCCCGCACCCCATCGAAATATGACCTTTTTTTTCGTTTTTGGCAATACTCAAATCTCTCTCGATATAAATCCCTTTGAGATCTTTATTTCTCACTTATTACGGATTTGTATGAATATATTCTTATAGTCTCGATGCTCGGTGCGAGAATTTCTTTTTCTTTTAGTTTCCTTGATGTTTTTTTTTTATTTTTTCTTCCACCTTCTCGACCGATCGATGTCGAAGATATACATATGTGGGGGGATATGTCCTCGATTCTCGGTGTAAAGCTCAAAGCTTTAGCTAACCCCTGCGCTATCTCGCACATGTACAACTCTATTTCGTCCAGTATGTGCATGTACTTTGGTATGTAGTATGTATATTTTCACGTGTCTGAAGGCCATGGCGAAAAAGCTCCTGCCCTTCACTCAACGTTTTCACATCCGGATCCGCACATTTTTCTCTTCTTAGCCCCTTCTCAGCCCCTTCTATATATCCCGATTTTTTTCCCCTTCCTATTAGCATAAACACACGAGCATGTACATCTCTCGGGAGAGCTGGAACAATTGTTTTTTTCGGCCCCCTCAAGGACTTTCATTCTTCTCGGGATGCAAATATTGCTCGTTGTAAGATGCGAAATGAAAACCAGCGGGGTGGATGTAACAAAAGAACGAAGAAACGAGAAATTTTCGTTTTGTCGAGGGGAGAAAGAAATATTGTTATTTCCAGGTGCTTAAGTATGTGATAAGCTGGATCTGAGAGGTAAAAATGTGCTGAAACTTTTAAGGGGAGGCGCATGGGAATACCGTAGAATTTATTGTCATCTTCAAGAGTGATATCGATCAACGGGAATGAAAAGATAAACGAAAAAGTTTTTCTTGACGAACGTTTGCTGTTGGTTTTTATTTAATCGAATTTTTCGGAGTCTGATAATTCGTAGGGAATTTTGCTGTCATTTTTTTCTCTTGATATATCTGTTTTTGAAAAGAATTGCTTGAGGAGTTTCACATTTTCGTGATGGCTTTGAACGAAGAAAGAAGACGTTTGGAATTTTTTAGTTGTCGAGGGAAAAGCTAGTATTAAGAAAAAAAAACAAGGAGTTACAAGGATAGTTGGTATTGAATTTGGCAGGAATCACTCGGAGAGTTGAGATTCTGCAAAAAGTTAATTTGTTCAATTCAGAAAAGTATAGAGAATAAACCTCTCAGCTTTCTACTCTCGGTATAAACCTTGAGTTTTTATCCAAATACAAAAAATAATGAATGCCAGAATTTGGAATATTGATGTGAATTGTTCGACTTTATTGCCGACCCTCTGGAGTCAAATTGCTTGAAATAAAATTTTATTAATAATTTGTTGAGAAAAATTTTTGAAAGAAAATTTTTCAATAAGAAAAGGTAAACCAGGGAAGGACAAATGCAAATTTTAATCTCGCCACGCAAAATCCGAAAAAGTTACTAAATTAATTACAAATTGAGGGATTAATGCGTAAAAGGCTTATTAACGTCATTAGTATCCACGTTGAAAAATGGAACGTCGATTATTCGTATGAAATGGTATATCTGCTCATTTTGGATCACGCATTCGAACTCGATTATTATAAAATACATTTTGTACGAATGGTGGAAAGCAATTAATGAATTTGTATGTCATATATCACGCTCTTGTATCACCATTTCTCTCTTCATATATATTTAAACGTGCTGTTTATTCAGGTCTCTCTCATCCACGCGCCAATAAACACGTTCGATCAGTACACATGGATTTCTCGCGAGGTTTGCCCATCGGGTAATATCTCTGATGGGAAATGAATCCTCCCTCCCTCTTCTCTCTCTCTTTCTCGTTCTCTCTCCCTATCTACCTTTCTCGATACGTGAATAAATATTGACGTGTGGTTTCACGTCATTCTCCATAGTATATTTACCCTTTAACGTATACGAGCAGCCCTCCTCATGTGTACCAAAATATCGTCACAGTCTTACTTAATTTCCCCCTTCCTGAAATTCCTACTTAACATTTAACTTCGTAAATTTTTGAATGTTTCATTTTTATTTGTCCATTTTTTCTTCTCGTCGTCAATTCAGCTGCTAGAAAAATGCATGAAAATTGACAAAATAATAGGTCAGCAAAAAAATGTAGAAAAAAAATTGATGTGCTTGTAGATCCGAACGATGCTGAGCGAAAAAATGACAAACTTATTCCTCTGACGAAAAATTGAGAGACTTTGCAGATTCTTGATAAATAATTCTTCTTGATTTGTCTGTTTTTTTTAATTCAATTCAATGTTCGAAATTTCAAATACTTACATAAAAATTGGCGTTGTTGAATTAGAAAAAAAAAAAAATCCGATAGAAATTGGTTGAGTTTGAATCGACTCTTGTTAACTGTTCAGCGTTGTATTTTCCATCACATTGAAACAATCAAACGTAAAAACTTTTCGACAAACTGGGTCAGACATATATTTCTCTTGTACGATGAATACACAAAACATGAGTTGGTTTTATTCTCAGACGGAATATTTGAATCCTGAATTGCTCCTTCGAGTGTCTACATTTTCAAAAAGCTCGTGATTTCGATATTTTTGTTTTATTCCCGTTTTATTATTTAAACGTAAATTTCACGAATATTTCCTGTGGACTATATATATGGACGAACAATATAATATAATTATTACTGTTGGAGGATATTCGAGAGAATTTTCGGATCAACTCTTACGGTATACAAGTAGACAATTTAATGCATCGTAACGGGATGTAATGTTGATGATGATGATGATGATGATGATGATGATAAGAAAAAATATGATAATAACTATAACAACAACTTTGGTAATGTATAATTTTCAAGTGATGATTATCCATTATAATTATACGCTCCCGCGCAAATGTTTGCCCCGAGAAACGCCCACGTTATATAATTTGAAAACATTCGAAAAACATCTCGACGGTGAAGGTAGGTCGAAAGGGGAATGCATAATTTGAGAAATTTCGCGCTCATCCATCATTAATGACCGGATATCAAATTTCACGTTTCAAGAAATTTTCCTTAATATTATTAATTCTTCGGCAGGTTAGCCTCTTGCTAAAATTCTTAAATGATCCAAATGAATCCCCCAAATGATTGTAATCACGAAAAATTACCATTTTACTCTTAAATGCCCGAGAAGAAAAAAGTATACGTCGAGAAACCAAAAATTCACCATCGCTTCATTGAGTTGCGACAAATTTTACTTTTTTAACCCACCCTCGTTTTTTATTTATTTTTTTTTTCTACCACACTTAGGCACAAGAGACGTTGATCAATATATCGCACGATAAATTTTCGTCCAGCCGGACACGCAACTTTTCCAAGCGGATGGTTATCCTCATTTTTCAAGTGTCAAACATCCCTCGGTTTTTTTTTCATTGAGATCCATCAATCAGCAGTAGCAGTAGCTACTACGTGTCTCGGGGAAAACAGAAAAGAAAAAACAAAAGAAAAAAGGACAGAGCGTAAATGGGCAGTTTGGGACACTCTCCGAGTCCTGCGTGAATTTATTTAACATGTTGAGACAAGGATCATCCCTTCCGGAAATCATAGCTCAAGGGATTACTTAGCCCTCTTGGTTTTCGTACCGAGATAATAGTCGTTGGAGAAAAAAAAAGAGACCCCATCGCGTGTGATCCGCTAACCAATCTTGAGCCTCCTTTTTCCAAGTTCATTCGTATTGAATCCCATCAGATACTTTCCTCGTTATCTCATAAATTTGTGAAAAGAAAATTGAGGTCCTTAGTCGCAAAATTACTACAGAATTAGAGCACTTGAAGTTTCTGTGAAAAATTTACAATTTCATCGATTTAGAATTATTTAAACAATTCAAGAAATACTAATATATTATCCCTGCTTTCAGGAAGTCGAGAGACAGGACCAGGTGTCTTGTAAAGCTGCCAACGATGGAAATACGATCTGGAGTCTATTGGAAAAACACGCTCACAAATACACTTGAGAGAAATCTCTGGCTTTCTCATGCTTTCTATCCTTTGCCTCTCGTTGCTCTTAGCAATTTCCTTATACCGGAAACTATCTTCCTTATCCCGTCACGACTTGGCTCCATCTGTATCAATGAAATCCCTTAATTTCCCACGTTCAACACGGGATGTTATTTCATCTACTTCCTTTATTGTTGAATAAAAAAAAAACTCAACGCTTCATCTTGAATGCGACTATCCGCTTTCAAAGTCTACTGAACGTCGAAGTAACGTTGAGTCTCTGATCCAATCGACGAGCATTCGAAACTTGGATAATCTTCGTGATAAAACATGCATTATCGTGATAAGCCCTTAAACCGTTTGGAAGAACGTGCGAACACACGCTAGTTATTTTGGCACGAGATGCGAATTTTCCACGACTAATTCGGATACTCATCGCTTTACTCTGGATAAATTTTCACAAGGATATGTAATGGGATTAGCTCGGCCGTTTTAACCATCGGGATTACGAGGGAACTCTGGTGAGAATACAGATATGAATAAGCCCAACTGTCTTTACGACTTTTCCAAAATAACGACACTGATCTCTCCGGTACCAAAAGTGTTGATTCTTTTCAATTACCGAGCCAAGATACCGCATCTTGGCTAATTTAAAAAAGTACCAATTATGTTGTCATTGGGGATCACTTTAGAGCTTTTTTCTTAAAAGGATACTGAAAAAAAGGACAGAATCTGACTCCCTTGTACTCTGTGATTGTAAATGATGTAATTAATCGGAGGAACGATCGATATCTCTTGGAAGGCAACGATGTGAGATGGAAAATCGGTGATGCGAGAAGAGGATAATCCAAAAGCTTGGTCCTCTGAGTTCTGTCTCGTGCAACGCGCGAAAATGACGATGCATCGTCTGAGGAACTATACCCACATATTGGACAGATTCAACATAACCGAGGACGATCTTGATTACATGAACAATTATAGTAAACCGTTGAATCCACCGACGGAATTGTGCTACTGCAACGGCCTCGTGCGTGACCTTGCATTGTCCTACAGGCTCTATCACGGCTATGTGGCCCTTATGGTGTGTATCTTCGGTACAGTGGCCAATGTCCTCAACATTGTCGTTCTCACGAGGAAGGATATGGCTGTGACACCGATAAATCGAATTTTAACCGGTCTCGCGACTGCCGACATGCTCGTTATGGTGGAGTACATACCGTTTGCAGTTTACACGTATCTTGTATTGCCAGAACGTCAAATGTTTCCGTACGGTTGGGCGGTTTTCGTTCTCTTTCACATGCACTTTGCCCAATTACTTCACACAATCAGCATCGCACTTACACTTACTCTGGCCGTCTGGAGATACATCGCAATTAGGTGAGTTATTTGTCGAAATTTTTTTATTTTTTATTTTTTCAAGTTCCAAAAAAAGGGGGGTGGTTCTCGTGATGTCCAACGTGCATGATGAAATTGCATCGACGTTGGTGGTAATTTTGTTATTCACGAGCTCATTATATGCCCAGAACTAAACTTGCGGAGTTTAGGCGTGTCTTGGTGTCGCTCATAAGCGACGGATATTGCAATTAGACTTGCATCAGAGCCCGCGAGAACTTTGATGCAAGGGAACACGACAGAATCAACGCAATAACATCATACATGATCGGTCAAATATGCGTTCCTTTAAAGCTCATTCTGTCTTTGAACCTACGATAAAGGTGCTTGTTTGAGTACGTAAGTTCACTGATTGCGCGGATTGACACATTTTATTCCATATCCAAGACATTATATCGAGATATTCCTCGTTTCCTCTTGAAAATGAATTTTTTTTTTCCAATAATATACCTCTGCGAGATTTGAAATGAGCGGTAAATTTTCCATCAATTAATTTTTTTCAAAATGATAAATTAATTAAAAAAATTAACTGTCGGACAAAGGTTGTTTGGCGGTACTAACTTTATAGACGTATTCTAATGATCTCTCGTATTCCTAGCTCGCCGTTCGTACTTTAAGGCCATATCCAATATTTGCTCTAATGTATAGCCGACAAAACGTACCCTGTGTCAGTTACGAGAAATCCCTTTGGGATCAGTCGATAATTTATATGCCCGATTGTTATCGCAGCTCGTACTGTGAGCAAACTCAGTGAATCCCTCATTTGCATAAACGATGTTTTGATTCTGAGTAAAGACGAACCGAGCTTCGCTAACAATAAATAGCTTCTTATATGAAAATATTATTAATTATTTGGTTTATTCTTACAAAGAAATAAAATGACTAACACCTTATTTTCCACTCATGTTTTATGATTTATTTATTCTCGACAACAATGTGAAAGAGTACAATTAAGTATGACCTATTGTAGTTAAGTCAAAAATGATTATCAATCGACAACTCTTCTCACAAATTCTGAGTTAAGTTTTTCTACCATTTGCTTTGCTCAGAACCCTTTGTTCAAAATGTTCGTTTGACAAACGAGTAAATCGCGGCGTGTTCCACATAATCGCCAAGTTGAACATGCATTCCACAGACGCAGAGGATGGCAATACAGTATTGAATTTGATGAATGTGGCTTTGACGGTGGGATACGCATGCAAGATGCCTATCTCATTTTTTTTTCTTCGCAAAATTTTTTGAACTCTTCCTCAATTATATTTGTGCCAAAGTTGTTCTGTAAGGTGACCTGATGATCACTTCCGTCATCAAAGTCAAAACCTTTGCAACTAATATCCATTGCCTCCACCTCTGGTGTTTGTAATGGAGGTTGATAACAGGAAGTCAAACCGGATTTCACAGCTTTCAATACATTGTCTTGAGCAGTTTGTCCAAGGCAGTGCAGCCACCTTAATCTGGATTGCGGATGAACCGCAGCGGCTGTAGCTGCCGCGACGTCTTCCTCAACGACATTGAAACAATTTTTGAATCTACAAATTCATTGATAAAAATATATTTTTCAGTAGGCTAGATTAGATGGCTGGTTCGCGTGCTTCTGCTCACGATTTGAGGCTGTAGCAAATTAAAAACCGTAAAAAATTTCAATGAAAATGTAGTATTTTCGATTTGAGTGCGTAAGGCGCTATTTTAATGTGTGGGAGGTTCATGGCACTCGTCGAAGGTGAATGCGAACTTCACCCAAGTTCAAACAGCCCTTTACGGCGAGTACTGAACAACATCTTTACACAGAAGGCGTGAAATCACGCCTTGCGCGCATAAAACGGGTATAAAGAGTACTTTCATGGACTAGTGACGAACAAAATTTATTTTCATTAATAATTCTTCAAATTATTATCTTTTTGATTAAATTAGAATTAGAATATATGGGGCATTCCATGCCAATTCGACCTGGGTCTGACCCTCGACCCCTCAAATCTGGTTCCCGATTTTTCCTATCATTACTCTTACTCTATCAAGCAATTACAATTTTTTTCAGATTTTTCTAAATAAATTTG
>JABMBS010065481.1:0-10729 GCA_018491695.1 Lissonota sp. PSUC_FEM 10030012 | reverse complement strand
CTGGGTAAAAAAATTTGAAAAAATTCTGAAAAATGTTTTTGCCAGGGTAGAAAAAGATAAAAAAGTTTCAGCCAAATCGAAAGGGGTCGGGTTCAAAAGAGGTCGATTTGGCGTGGAATGCCCCATACACACACACACATTCATCTGGACATTTTTTCTAAATATGATTTCTCAATGTTTTAGGACATTTTGAACACATTAGCATAAAAATCTCGAAAAAAAATATTTTCACGAAAACAAAGCTTCCTCTATGAGGAAGCAAAAAGAAAAACAAACGTTACCTCGTTGTGCGGAAAATTGGCATTTTTGAAAATATAGTCTGTAAACGGTATGGGAATGAAGATAAACATCGTAATGAGAAATATACATCCGCTAACGACTCCCAGAGCTTCGGGTCTGTAAACAAAAAAATTCTTCAAACTTTCCAGGCAAAAATTTCGTCCAATCGTTCCAATTGACAGTAGTTTATTTTTCTCTCTATTTGAAAAATTACTCACATTTTTTCACCGTCTCTCTTGTTCATGTCGACTCCGTAAAGGTTAGCTTTGATAAACATATCGCGAAGTTTCGGTATGAGGCGCGCAGTAACGAAAAACGAAAAAACTGACATGACAACGTTTATGGCGATTGGAAACACAATTTTCCACGTTTCTTCGGGTTTTTCCATTTTCGATTCACAATTGTTGGAATGTAAGGATAAATGAAGTACGAAAAAACCGGCTTTTTTTTAGACGCGAACAACCGTTTGGCACAGCTTGGCGTTTGACGTGGAAGCAACGCGCTCGATCATCGAACGTTATTGTTTTCACGATTTTCACAAGTATATTCGGAACACAAACATCACATGTCACATAACAGAGTAGTTAAAATTTCGCGTAAATCTTCGAGGAATAAAATATTCGCAAAATTCCACGTGGCTGACGCGCAAAACGTTCGGAGGTTTCGGAGCGGACACAGCTGATACACACTGAATGAAAAGAGAGGGGGTTGGTGAAGTGCGCATGACATGCGGATGAGACAGCTCGACAGCTGATCGCCTCGCATAAGTGTCAGTGTATCACCGTCAATGGCACGAGGATTTTCCGTATAGCGGCCGTTACATCTACAATTTTTTAAAAAATTATTCATCGACCGATCTCAGCGAATTCGTAATTTTTCGAGGTAATTATCGATTTATTCATAATTATAATGATCGTTGTAGGAGTAATCGGAGTCATTGCGAATCTTGCGAGATACGCCGTCAGTTAATTCCCAGCAATTTAAAGATTTTTACATATATATTTTTTGGATACGATCAGATTACAAAAGTTTTGCAATCGGTTCCATCGAAACGTAGACTTATTGATTTTTTTCATCACAGTGATAATTAACGATTGAAAAAATTATAATTACTCCAAAATTTTCGTATTACACCCTGCAAAGGTAAATGCGGGATTATATGAATTGAAAAACGATTTTTGAAAAATCCTTATGCTTCTCTAGGATATTATGCAGCAACGGGATAGAAATTAATTTATTAGTAAAATTCGCACGATCAAACGACTATGGAAATATATTCACAAAAACATTGATATTTCACAGGTGTAGAGGAATAAATGGATAACGAGAAGCAAAAGGATGAGATCATTGCTCTGGAGAGTATATACAACGATGAAGAATTTTCATATCAAGAAATCGATGGAAGATACGAGTGTACATTGAAGATTTTCATTCACCTGCCCAAAGATTATCATCTGTATTACAAAGATACGAGAATTCACGAGCAAGAAGTAAACAAAATTCCAATATCGCATTTTCCGCCATTGACGCTTTACGTTTCTCTGCCGTTGGATTATCCCTCGAAATCACCGCCAAAATTTACCCTATGCTCGTCCTGGTTGCGACACTCGATGCTCGCGAAATTGTGCAAAAAACTCGATGAACTGTGGCACGAGAATGAGGAACAAGAGATAATCTTCACGTGGATGGCTTTTCTGCAAAACGAGACTCTCGAGTATCTCGATATAAAAGAAAGTCTTGACGTTAGTTACGCCTATACAATGCACACAGCTAGCCAAGCGAAAAAACAGAATGATACGGCAAAAGAACAGCAAACAAAAAACGAAGCAGAGGGAAAAGGAGTTTTTACGAATGATCGAAAGTTTCCCACGAAATTATCACAACGAAAACGTTATCGTAGGCAAAATAACAAAAAACCAATCGATCAGAGAGCCGTTGTCGATAGGCCAATGAGCCAAAGTCTCGTTCAATTGCTCGTCGATTACAACGAGACGAGAAATCACGTAGAATTCAAAAAAAGCTTCTACATGTGCAAAATTTGCTTCAGCGAAAAATCCGGCGAGCACTGTACGGAATTTACACCGTGCAGGCATGTTTTTTGCAAGGAATGCATCGGAGGATATCTCGAGACGAGAATAAAGGATGGAAGCGTCCAAAATATTTATTGTCCTGAGGAAAAATGTACCGCAGAAGCAACTCCGGGTCAGGTAGGAAGTTAGAAACAAAGCTTGAGAACGAAAAAATCGATATATTTTTCAATGAATCCCTTTTTTTGTGCAGGTCAAGGATCTCGTAAGTCAGGAATTATTCGCGAAATACGATTCGGTACTTTTGAGCGTTACACTGGAAACAATGACCGATATTGTTTACTGTCCACGACGACATTGCCAGTATCCTGTGAGTCGTGAGCCAAACGAGCAAATGGCGAATTGTCCGGCTTGCCAGTATGCATTTTGTGTTTATTGCAAAATGGTTTATCATGGTATTGAACCCTGCAAAGTAAATTCAGGTATGCGTATTATCTTTGCAAAACTTGTTTAAATGTTTAAAATAATTATTTACCAAGTACCATGACGAGATTCAAATAAATGTTCAGCAAAGGAATACGTTTGCAAATTTTTTGCCAGCACAAGATCCAAAACTTGAAGAATATAATATAACTTGACCGTTGAATTTGTAGTAATTTTCGAAATTTTTACGGATATTTACAGCAGAGAAACAAAAACTGGTTAGCGAGTATCAGGAAGCGTCGGGAGACAAGAAATTAAAGATGGAGCAACGTTATGGTAAAAAACAGTTGCAGATGTTGGTGGAAAATACAATGTCGGAGAATTGGATAACGAGCAACAGTCATCATTGTCCTCATTGCAACGCCGCCATCGAGGTAGTACAATTCTATTTTTAATTTACTGTATTTTTTTCTCGTTATTATGCCTTAGTGATGAAAAAAGTCACGATGAAAAAATCACGAAAATGCGATTTTATGCGTAATACGTTTTTTTTTTCTTCCAATCGATAACAGAAATCAGACGGTTGCAACAAAATGACCTGCGGTCGTTGCAATACTTATTTCTGTTGGATATGCGGAACACGATTGAATCCACAATTTCCATACTTGCATTATCGCAATCGGGATTCAAAGTGCTTTAACAAGCTGTATCACGGACTGATACCGGATGAGGATGACGACGAGCATGACGATGATTTTCCCGTCTTGGAGTATCTCGACTCCGAGGACGATGAATACGACGATGGCAACGAGGAATTTGTTCGGCTCTTTTTGGCCGATTGAGTTGAAAATTTCATTGAACGTTGGGTACAGGAAGAAAAATCTGGACTTTTGGGGAAAAGCTTTACTACGCGCGTTCTTTATCTCCGATGGTATTTCATCACGATGTAAAAATGTCGCGAAAAAATCTCACAATGGAGAAAATAGGATAAGTTTTAAAATACTATTTACTCATGGATATATACGTTATTGTTTCGCAATACTTTAGTTGTCGTGAAAATAAAATTTAACGTTAAAGATTTGTACATTCAAAGGTCGTTGTTGATACTCGTTTTGATGCAAATCTCGGTCCCAAATCTCGCGAGATTCGAATTCAACAATTACCGAGATTCGCAATAGTGGAATTCAATCTTTGAAAAAATTAAATCTACGTATCGATTAGCAATTCGCACGATTCTTTCATTATTTGAAAATTCAATATCATTTGGTGTAAGAATGTTGAAATTTGTTTTCTTTTCAACGAGAAAAAAAGCTTCCTTCAAAGGGAAGCAGGAGAATGAGAGGGAAATAAGATTTTACATACTAAAATATATATTTTCACTGGACCCGTATAAGATGTACAAAATTGCAACAAATGCCACAAGACAAACAAAACCACTGCCCCAAAGTTACAGACTTAACTCGCCGAATTTTCAATCTACTTAAAAAATAATATCTTCAATACTGAACAGTCACAATTTACTCATTACCTTATTATTTAGAAAATTGCACAGCTGAGGAGCGACAATTTCGGGATTGTTGTTATGAACATCGTGGTTGCCCCTCACATGGACAATCGTGTAATTGTTACCTATCATTTTTTTCAACGTATCAACGAAGTTGGCGTCGTAATTATCGTCGAGCCACGAAGATTCTGCTAGCACGATGAAAACTGCAATTTTCAAGTGACTCAGAAGTTTCACGTAGTACGATATTCCCAACAATGGATTCAAGGGCGTTCTCAATCGATAATCTCGATTGTACTTGTACAAATCGCCAATTTTCGTAGTACCGCGAACAAAAAGTGCCTCGGCTGCCGCCGAATTTAGAGGAAATTGTCTCTTACACTTAAGAGCGTAAATAATTTCTTCTTTGG
This sequence comes from Lissonota sp. PSUC_FEM 10030012, assembly GCA_018491695.1. Taxonomy (NCBI): domain Eukaryota; kingdom Metazoa; phylum Arthropoda; class Insecta; order Hymenoptera; family Ichneumonidae; genus Lissonota; species Lissonota sp. PSUC_FEM 10030012. Next base: position 6,086 of record JABMBS010065481.1, on the reverse strand, counting down.
TATGAAGAGGCGGCGACGCTGTGGTTTCATTAGCGACTAACGTTGTTTTTTGATAAGTCCTCATTATCTCCAGTAATTGATCGGCTCTTGGAACACCAGGTAAAAATCCGTCGAGACAAGCTATTCTCGTTATTCTACCGGGACACAGGATACTCGTTAAAATGCCCAATTGAGCACCAAAGCTGTGACCAATGTAGATGCAATTCTCCCACTTTAATTTGTCAAGGATGATCCTGATTGCCAGAATGTAATTGAAATAATCCAGCTGTATACCACTCGGGAATGCAGAGGATAATCCATGTCCTGGTAGATCCACGATGACGTAAAAATTATCCTTTGGCAATAGTGGAATTATTCGATCGAAGGATCCAGCATTGTCGAGAGTTCCATGAACAACTAGAACCCTTTCATCATTGGGTTTGCCCCATGCTTTTGCAGCAATGTGTCCCCAGGGAACCTTCAATTTTATTTCCTCCATTGCAATTGGCGAGTTCATTCTTTGAGAGATACTCGTGAAATTGTGAATCTACAAAAATGCCATAAATTGGAGCGAAAAACGAAGCTGGACTGAGGTAGCTTTTTCCCTTCGAGGGAAAAATTAATTTCAAATTTCGTAATATTTTGTTTTCCTGCCTCGAATATAACGACAAAATTTTATTTCGCAATTATCACCAATGCAGCAGAAATAATAACGGTTTTTGAATTTTTTGAATAATCTCACCTCTTTTATCGCAAAGTGATGAAGATCGTCGATCGAGTTATCGGTAAGGATAGCGCTCAATTTCCGTTCATGATAAGAATGATACGAACATTTTCTGATGTCTCAAGATTCCACCTGGATTACGAGATCGTCTCAGCCCGAAGCGTCAAATTCGTGGAAAACGACAAATTATTTATCCTTATTGTGAAACAAAACATAGAGTGACGTAAAAGTATTGATAAACTTTGAACGATCAAAGTTCGAGATCGGTGATATGCAGATCGCCGCGGTAGATCGATGTGGTGTAGGACTGCGCAGCAGAGAATCCTTTTTGCTGCGCAGGATGTTGACTCCAGCCTCGCCCTCTGGCGGAATAATCATCGAAAGCGCGGCAGTTTTGAAAGGGAGAAATGAAGGATAGAGCAGGGAGAGTGTAGTATTATGTATTTTAAAGCATTAATAGATTGTAATTCGACAAACCTTCTTGAACCTTTCTCACGTTTTCTACGAGAATGTATTATATTCACGTTACGCTGAAAATAGTCTCATTGTTATCTTCAATCTTTCTCATATTGTACATAATATTTTGTCCCCATACCAAAAATTACACACACAATACTTAGTTTTTTTCTCTCATATTCAAATTTTCCGTACTATGATACATTGACAATGTACGTCGCACGAATACGCATTTACATACACCGTATACATATATACAATTATATTTCTCACCCCTCAACAACACAATATTCCAATCGTAAACCCATTTTTTCATATATTTCACATACATCAAAATATATTTTTGGCAGATTGATCTCTATCGATGCCTGTTTTTACGTTTCCCTTTTCTATCTCACTTTGCAATTTATCATCCGCACTCTCAAAGACATTTCTCTCATCATAACAACGTATGAAAAATGTATTTTTCAGTTTTTAATTATTTACAAGATTGTAATTGCGATCGATGTTGGCCTTTCCGTTTGAATGAAAAAACAAAAAACGAGAACGAAGAAAAAAATAATTGCAGAAATAACATACACAGCCAAGGATAAGAATCTACAGGCAATCTCGTTCCCGACAGCGTGAAAAATATAATAAATTTTGCGCATGAGGATCGATCCTTGGATAAAACGAAGAGCCACGATATATAATATGTATATATACAATATCGTATCGCTTATTTCTTATCTAATCTCTTTGTACATTCTCGCAAAAACTTTTTGTATTTCCTATCAAAGGCTTAATTTTTTTTCATCATCGAGATGAAATTGGCAGAAGAAAAACCATTGGTTTTTCCGATTAATTGCAGAATTCTCTGTTTTTTTTTCAGCCCACCGCTCTCAGATTTACGTCATTACTGATTTACATGCGCAACGATTAGTTACAGTTTCATATTCAAATACAAAGTTCTTTATCCCACGTTTTTTTCTCTATACAAATGGCAATGAACGGACAATCATTGTGGCGTTTTTCTTTTGCTGAAAAAGCAGAGCAGTAAAGTTTATATGAAATCGAATGTTTACAAACATGTTTGCCTTTATCGAAAGCAATCCAAGCCCTATCTAATCGAGCACCAGGTAGATTGTGGAATTTTTCCCTTCATCGTTCATCAACTATACACGATTCGCATGAATGGGACGAGAGTAAAGTTCGCATCGTTGGAGCGCAAAGAAAATAGTTTATAGAGTCTCAGGTTCATGATGGAAATCCAAAAGAATATTTATCTAAAAATTTTGACTTTGAGAAATCCCAGGGAGGATTAATTTGATTTACTTAAAAAAAATCTTTCTCTGTTATCATTCCAACAATGCAAATTTCAGCGTCGTACAATATGTATATTGACATTCCGTGTGTGTAATGATTATTTTTTCTATTTTTCATCTGACGTATAAAAAATCGTTTTTAAGGATCAATCGTAAGATGAGTGTGTGTGTGTGTGTGTTTTCGTACTTTGAAATGATTCTTACGAATGTTTGTCCATCGTTTACGATCGTTTTCAACTGTCAATTCGGTCGTAGATTTTTTGAGCGTCTGTGTTTTTATATTTTCGTGAAATTTCGCCTATGAATAATCGATCCGTTATAGATCATCCTCGATACGTTTGCGTTCCTGTCTCGCCGTCGTTTCGACGCTCTCGGCTTTCGACGGATATTCGTAATTTGAATTTGGCAAATCGGTCTTTCCCTGAAACTGTGAGAATGACCTTGCAGTGTCCTTGTCATCGTCAGTAGCCCATACAGGTTTCTTGAATTCTTCGAGCGGATCATCCGCGTTTTCTATTTTCTCGTTGCACATCGATTTTTCCGAATTTTCATTATTTATCGCTAAACATTTTGCGGAATCTTTTTCAACCCCCGATTCTCGAGAATTCATCATCACAGTTTGTTTTTTCGTAAATTTTCTATTCTCGAATGTTCTTAAATTTTCCGACGTTCCGTCGTTTTCATCGTTTTCTCGATTAATTTCTCGCTCCTCGTCGTGCCTCTCGATCTCTCTATTTCTCCCAATTTCTTCCATCACGAATGTCTCTGTTTTTCTTTTTTTCTTGGCATCTTCAACTCCAATTGCGTCGGGATTTTTCAATTTTTCCGCTTTTACCTCATCGTCCTCCACGCGATGAACCATCGCAAGGATTTTCGTCATTTCGGCATAACGATCAACTTGATTTATTTCCTTGAGATACCAAAGAATCATATCTTCGAGACTCGCATGATTATCGTGATATTGACGATTACGGAGAACCTGCAAAGTGCGATATTGCGCCTCGATGATTTTTATTGGAATTTCGATGAAAGGTGATTTCACATTGGCCAAGTAAATCGAATCAACGAGAAACTGTCTGTGTTTGTACCATCTCCGTTCGAAATTCTCAAGATCAATTAATTGGTCGTTTGATTTTTTTACATGCTTTTTTTGATTATCAACAATTCCGATCCTCACTATGCCTCTTCCTGTGAATATCGCTGCTCTGATACCTCCATGTGTAATGACGCTTTCGGCAAACTTTATCTTTTCCGGCGAATCAATATTTTCCTCACTCGTCGACGTGCTCTCGTCGGCAGATTTTCCAATATCGTCCGCGTGCGACCGCTTTAAATCGAAATAATGAACGTTTAAACTTTGCGCCAATGCATCTCTGAGCTCCTTATAGGAATCGTCCACGTGCGAAAGCTTAAAATCGACGTAATGGACGTTTAAACTTTGCGCCAATGCATCTCTGAGCTCCTTGTTAAGATCGATGGAATCTTTCGTTTTCTCATTTTCGCTCATTCGCGCAATAATTTCCTCGACGTTTTTCACTATCGATGTTTCACCATCATTAACTTTGTAATTCTCATGACTTATCACTATTCCATCTGTCGCCTCTGTTTTTGAAGTTTCTTCGTCGTTGGGCGACACATCGCTAAATTCTCTCAATAACCATTCCAACACTACGACAGTTGGCACATGCATTTCCGTATTGAGAATACCTCGATGTTTCTGCATCGTCGTATATTGAAAGCGTATCTTCTCCAACGGTACCGTGGTGTACGATTTTTCGGACGCGTATACCGAATTAACGATATCCTGTTTAACGCGATGCCACGTTCTTTCAAAATCATCGTGATTCCGTATGATTTTCTCCCTCTCCGGAGGCGGAAAATCGGTCTTTATAATCTCGATGATATCACTTTTTTCCATGATCTTCGCTTTGACATGAAGACCATAGATTTCGTATTCCGTGTGCTTGTCCGTTCTATTCACAGTTAATCCTCCCGTTAAACCGATCGTCTCTGATGAACCTTGAATCCCAGACGGTCGACTCACTCCCGTATTCTGTGATTGCATAGAAAAATACAGTTGGTTCTTCATAGCGGTAACAATTGATCTCAGAATAAACACTCTCTTCACTCACTTTATTTCGCTATAATACATTCGACATATCATACGCGCAAAATGAACGAACCAAAGGATACAAATTTCGATCGTTTATTATGAAAAAAAAGTAACAAAGCGTAAATTGAACGAATAAATAAAAATTAAAAAATCAAACGTAAAAACAACGTGCATCGCACAATGCTGCTATCGATACTTGTTGAGCATACTGACGAGCCAATTGGCAAAGTGTTTTACTCCTAAGAGAATCAAGCACCAACGAATACAGACCTGTGGTGTTATTTGTCGCACGAGAAAGTCCTTCAAAGAGCCTTTGAGTCGCTCGAATACCGACAGATCATCCGGTGCTTTCAGCTGAATCTCAGCTCTCGGAGCGTAATCACCTGATAATAATTTAAATTTTAATGCAATCATCGAGTTTGCATCGTAGATCGAAAGAAGAAAGTGGCTATATGTTTGAGCTTTTTGTTGAAATATTTCACGTATTTAATTTTCACCTATCGTAACGGTGAGCGAGCCGTCATTCGCTATCAGAGTGACAATGAGATCGGTTGCTTCTTTGTTGAACAAAAAAACCATGGGTATCGTGACATCATCGGGCTCTTTTCCATCGCCCGACATTGCGAACATCGGTGATACAGCTGCGCTCGAGCCCATCACAGTATCCAACACAATACCCGCAATCGCACCAGCTTTTTGAATTCTTCTCGCCTATTTTTGTAATCATACATATACGATAAAATACTTTAATTCGCGATAACATTAATATGAATACAAAAAAAAATTTGTTACCGAATATTTTGAATATAAACAATTGTCGTTGCCAATTTTCGTGTTGATGACACAATTACGTTGAAAAAAAAACCGTCATCGACGCACTGACCTTTTCAACGAACATGCAATTTCCACGAGAAACCATGACAATTTTCCCGACCAATTTTTCCGTTTCGATGAGATCGTCGCACGCTTCCGAGGGACTCGCAAATTCGACTATTCCCGTGACCTTCTGGTCGTCCTTCAAGCTTGGCCCAAAATGAGCTGGACCTGCCAATAGCGTCACTTGACGCGGTGGATTCGTATCGGTTCTCTCGTACGTAACGGTTTGCGCTCGCGTTTCCGATTGTTGAGACTGTTTTTTACTTAGCTCAACCATCTCTTGCATAAACAAAAGTCCCTCCTCGGCATCCTGCGCCGTTCTCGCCTGTTCATGAATAATCTTCTTTATTCGAGAAATTCCTTTCAAACAAATTCTCGTTCACATAGTCACGCGATAATGTGCGGAAATTTTCTACTCACGTTGGAAAATGTGTGAAGAACTTGCACTCTTCCAGCTGTCGGCGTCAAAATCGTAATGCCCATGTTGCTGAGAATTTTCAGATGTTCTAAATTGTTTGCCTGTAATGAAAGAAAAAAAAAAACCAAAATAATACGCATGTCATTATGAAAATGATGAATGTACTGTATACGAGGCATTCCACGGTATTTCGATCAACATCGTACCTTGATGATT
>JABMBS010064371.1:0-10736 GCA_018491695.1 Lissonota sp. PSUC_FEM 10030012 | reverse complement strand
CGAATAAGGATCGAAACATTATACACAAAAAAAAAAAATTGTCCCACCATTGTCTCCGGGTCCCAAATTTCGTAGCAATTGATTGAAATTTAGAGGAAATGGTCCGTCATTTTCAGACCGCCATGTTGTTTTTGTCAAATCTGACTTCAGATTCGTGTTCGGCAACATCAAAAACTGGTGAGGGACAAATTTCGTTGCGATTCATTAATACCTTCTATATTTGTCCAGCTATTTGGGATTTCGAACCTCTGTGCGTTGTACTCACGTACCAAGGTACAAATTTTTTAAGCGCAACATCCAAGGCGGTATGCAAGCTATTGCACATCGAAAAAATGCAGACCACGGCATCCCACCCTGAAACAAATGGGGCATTAGAGCGTTCCCACAGAACGCTAGCCGAATATTTAAAGGGCTACGCAGATGAGGATCAAGGCTATTGGGATGCCTGGCTACCGTACGCAATGTTCACGTACAATACGACGCCCCATACGTCTACAGGGTATACACCACATAGTTTGGTTTATGGAAATGAGGCAAAATTACCGACTGCATTACAGAAACAGCTAAGAACGACGTATTCCTTCGACGATTACGCACACGAATTACGGGAACGATTGAGGGCAACTTGGACAGCGGCCCGAGCAAACTTACGAGCTGCCAAGGAGCGAGCTAAGCAACAATACGATAAAAAATCGAAGATACAAAATTTCCAAAAAGAAAAAAAAATTCTCCTACATGACGAAACAGTCCGAAGGGGGAGATCCGCAAAACTCACGCCCAAGTGGACCGGACCCTACGTAATCGAGAAGGTTGAACCTCCTTGCAACTACGTGATTCGCACCGGTCGTCGAAACGTAAGAGTTCACGCAAATCGTCTCGAGCCCTACGTCGATTACTAAGAAAAAAAAAAGGGGAGAAGACAGAGGGAGAGGAATGAGGGAAATAACAATAACAATAAATAAAAAGCGTAACGAAAAATTAAAAAAGAGAAATATCAAAATTTATTCAAGTCTTAAAAACGTGAAAACAAAAAATAAATCAAGTTATGGTGGCTACCGATACCGCCTCGCCTCCCTCTCCTCACACTCGGGCGTCGAAAAAGGGGATAAAATGGCCCGAAATAAGCGTCGCAGGCCAAGGAAATCAGGATCCTCAAGGGAGACTGCGGGGTCCCACAGGTCGTCCATAGCCGCAGTCAATTCGATCCTCCGAATGCAAGTACGAAAAGCCCGATGATTGTCGGCCTCCAAACGCCTTTGCTGGACAAGAAGTTCCCGAGTAAACCTCGCATCTATTTCGGCAACCGAAAGCACCCGTAGCCTGGGGTACGTTGCTACGAAGTTACTTCCTCGGATGGAGACGTGAATCACATTTTCTAAAGGAAAAGAAAAGAAAAATATGAGAAGAAAATTAAAAAACAAAAATCGAATAGAAATAAAAAACGAGAAAAGGGGGAATAATCTTTAATTATGAAAATAAAACCAACCCACCTTTGGGAGAGACATCTTTTGACGGGACTGCACCTTCAGACTTTAGCGATGAAGACGAGAAATTTTGAAGTGGATAAAAACACTAAGAAGAGTCGTCGTTATATAGGGAGGCTCGACAACGATTTACTTCCCCTTCCTGCATACACTCTTTAAAAAAATTGTATTTCCTCAATGCGGGGGAACGCCGTAAGCAAAAAATTTTTTTTTGCAGGGCAATACTGCTGAGTCTGCTAAACTCAGCACACACGGCATACGAAATACGAGCGCTGAACGATGGTCCGGGCATCTACTATGAAAAAATAGGAACCTTAAACATATGTACGGACGTTTGGACCTTGGCGATCGAAATGGACTTAACCCATCTCGCCCATCTCGAATGGCATATTACAGAGCATTTAGGCCGATATCGAGAAAAATGCGAGGAAAGAGGGGGACCGTCTGGACACTGTGCGGAAATGCTAGATAATATAGCCCGACTGACAAAGAAAGTTAAAGAAAGCGTCGGAGTGGTCCATGATCTCGTAGGTGCAGAGCATCAGAGAAAACGCCGAGGACTTATCAACGGACTGGGAACGATTGTCAAGGCAATCACTGGAAATCTAGACGCAGCAGATGGCGAACGCATAGACGCCGAAATATCATCGATCCGGGGAACACAAGAATCTTTAAAAAAGGGCATGATGAAACAACTGCAAGTGGCGCAATCAACATTGGATATTTTTAATCGGACATCGCACGCAGCAGAAAGGAATTTCAACGCGCTGCACAGCATGGTGAGAGCGACAGACGTATATTTCGCAAACCGCACCAACTTGCTAGCAGAAAGGCAACATTTCGACGAAAGTCTAGGCTTAATGGACTCTTATGTCGAGACTTTTCTAAGGACCGTAAAGGATATGGTCGATCTATTTGCCAGCGTATCATCAGGAACCGTAAGCCCAGCGATCGTCACGCCGGAAAAATTGACGGAATACCTGACCGATGCATTACCACATCTGCCACGGGGGCACAATTTTCCCCTACCGATAACACGAAGCAACGCAGCCAGCCTACTGCGTTTGGCGACGGTAAAGGCATACCGCAAGGGGGAGAAATTCGTCTTGCTACTGGAAATACCCTTAGTAGGACCAGAGGAATACAGTGTGAATTATGCATACCCGCTACCAAAAAAGGGCGACAATGACACCTATTACTACCTGGAAACATCAGACGAACTCGTAGTAATAGAACGCGATAACAGAAACTACCTACGAATGACGAAGAAGGACCTGGAGGATTGCAAAGTAAACGGGGATCGATATTTTTGCAAACCCCGACATCCGATTATGAGCATAAACGAGAACGCGCCATGCGGCGTGATGATGCTCGTCGAGGGCAAGGACACAAAGGGGGGCAATGCTTTAAGCGTGTGATGAAGCTATCGCACACACTCATCCTAAGTTTAAAACAGCCGGGCCGATGGTTATACGTAGCACGAGAAGGAGAAAAAATAAGTGTAACGTGCGCGGGAATGCCAACGAAGCAGGAAACGCTACGCGGGACCGGGTCATTGACACTCAGCAAAAAATGCATCGTTGTCGGAAAAACATTTAAAATAGAAACGACACACAATCTGATGCAAAATATAAAAGATAACAGCTACATCCCCGCCTACAATCTCACCCTCACGCTGGATGAAATAAAAAGGGCACCACACGCGATCAACATCGTCGAAGGGATGACAATGGAACACGTAGTGGGTAATGCCGAGGAATTAAACCGCCTGGGAATGCGGATAAGGGATATCGACGACAACCTGGGCCACGTAAGCACGAGGAACACACAACTCCTCCACACGATCGGCCAATACTCCGTCGGTACAATAGCATTAATAATACTTTTGGGGTACCTTATTTACAAAGGGGTACAAAAAAGCTGTATCCACAAAACTTTACAAGGAGCAGCATAAAGAAAATAAAATTAAAATAATAATAATTAAGTTGGATTGGTTTTGGGCCATATTAATTATCGCAATTGGGCTAACAATTATAAAATACAACAGTAATTTTATACTCTTTTGACTCGCCGGAGACGAGCAAGAAGAAATTGTCTTTCTTCTTTTTAAGGGGGGAGGGATGTTATACCCCAGATATCTCAATTAAGAATATTGAGAATATTCCGTAATCTCGATACGCGCTTAGCCCAATTCCAACGTTTATTTTGATTACATCATAATTCGCTCGCGCGTGGCCGAGAATCGAGCAGGTAAACTGCCGAGTCAGCATTTTGGCGGTTGAGACATCGACGCATCGAGCTCATCGCCAAAAAGCCAGATCAGCATTTTTCAAGAATAAATAAAAAGTCTCGTAATTCTTATTGTTTTAACCGAATTACGAGAATAGATAAACATTTCTATTAGTAAAATAAAAGATTAATAATAAACATAAAAATGCTGACACAACTGCTCTCTCGCCCGTATATAACGGACCAGAGAACCAGCAGGAGTCAGTCTGAAACAGATTCAGGATACTGTACGGTTGGTTCGGTAAAACTCGAGCAAGGAGTTTTACAAAGGGATAGTTATTAGTATAAAACCTGTAACTACATATATTGATTTATCAATCTAAGGTAATAAATTATTCTTTTGATATTAAAACATTGGTTCTTTCACTTGGGTTCTAACCCTTCACTGGCTAAATCCCGAATTACTACAACCTCGAGACCCAGACTAGCTAGCTGAGTTTCGGCGATACAACATTGGTGGCAGCGGTGGGATTGCCAGAGTAAAAAATACGAACCACGTCAAAAGAATATTTGTTGCTAAGGATCATAAATCAAAGGACGATCCTGCACACAAATACGCAGAAGCCACCGAAGCGACCGGTGAAGAAGAGGCTCAAAGGCGAGATAAGGGCCCAAGAGAACTACGGACGATAAACGTCAGAAATAATCAGTGAATTCGCGCCGTCATCTAGGAAGAGACGCGAATAGAACCAACCGAGGGGATCCGAGGACTAGCTGCAGCATCCTCGAAGGGCGTCGCCGAAGGGCATTAGCGAAGGGACGCCAAGCAGTATCAGGAGGGAGCCACTGTCGTCAACAACGAAGGGCATCCAGAGATGTGGAAAACAAGTACACTGTAAGTGACACCACATTTACTCGCCACACACACATTCCTACATGTAAATAAAAAAAAAGCAATAGTGCAAAAAGTTACGAACAAAGGGTCGCATAAGATTTGAAAAAAAAGGAAACGCGAAGGGTCACATGGGCACCCCTGTGACGCCAACAAGGACTCAAGGTTCACTACAAAGACAGAGGTCACTAGAATCTTTGTTACCTGAAGCCACCAGAGTGGAGGGTGAAGGTTCGCTACAAAGACAGAGGTCACTAGAATCTTTGTTACCTGAAGCCACAGGTGGATTAGAAGCCGCCCTAATAGAAATATCAGCTCGAACGAAAAAAGTTCTCAAACAATATTCTACTGATAGTGAGGAAGAGACGAGCTCAAAACGCTCTCCAAATCCGCTTTTTCGAATAACTACGCACAGAGGAGCCGCTTACGACACTGAAGACGAATTTTCTGGACTAGACGAAAGCATATTCGAATTAAGGCCAAGGGACAACATGGCGTCCAGTCAGGAAAATCCACAAGGCAGTGAAAATACGAAACTATCACCCCGATCGGTCGACAGGGAAATCGACCGGATGAGACTGCAATTACGTCAGGAAAACGGAGATCGAAGACGGAGCGTCAACGACTGGGGCCTGGAAACCACTACTACGAACTTTCAACAAGACGATAGTGGGATATACGGATTACCAAGGGCCACTATGCCTCCAGTGCGAAGGACTCTATTTACCGACTTGCAAACCGTAAACGAGGAAGTCGACGAATCGCTAGAGATTGGCGCAATGAGGGACAGACGTTTAGATTCGCTGGAAAGATCAATGCACGCTTTAACACGCCGATTCCAAGAAGGAGCGGAAGAACCTTCTCGCCCGCCGCGCCGGTCACCATCGCAAGGTCGAATAAACGAAAGACGCAACGAGGGCCCAGAGGAAGACAACGAATACCTCGATCTTGGGTTAGCCCTCCGCAACATCAAAAGCTTCGACGGGAATGACCCAAGCAAACTCGACGGATTCATATTGTCATGCGAAATCGTATGGGACATGGTGAGGCCCCGCCAACGGGCGACATTACTCGCTCTCATCCGTAGCGGCAAACTCGAGGATCGAGCCACCAGGGAAATGAAACACAAGACAATCTCGACTTTGAAAGATCTGAAAATTGAACTTGAAGGATTATACGGCAAGCGCAAATCACTCGCTTCCCTGCAATACGAATTCTGTCTATTACGACAAGGAGCCAAAGAAGCGGTCTCCACATACGCAACTCGAGCAGAGAAAATAACGGTAGAGGTAATTGAAAAACTGTGCGAAAATACAGAGCCACAGGGAGCTCGTTTCGTCGAACAAGCAATTCGAAAAAGCGCCCAGATGAATTTCGAAAATGGCCTTAGTAAAGAAATCCAGACTATCGTACGCTCTAGGAACTACCAGAGTTTACACGACTCCATAGTAGGAGCCATCGAGATCGAAAAAATGACCGGCATGCGCTCAGGAGGGAACTACGGGGAACGGCAGCAGGGCAACAATGCCCGACAGGCCCAGAATTCAGGAAAGTCAACGGGGCAGGGCTGTTTCGCCTGTGGAATAAAGGGACATGTCGCACGCGACTGTAAAAAATCGGGACGATTTAATCTTCCGGCACCACGACAAAGTAAGGAAGTCAATGAGGCAAAAATAATTTGCGATTACTGCAAAAAACCAGGTCACGTATGGAAAATATGTCGAACTCGATTAGAAAAAAAGAAAGACGGTCAACAGGAAAACAAGCCTTCTCGAACAACGCAAAATCCTGGTTTTCAAAAAACCGAAGATAAGAAAATAACAGTCGGGTCAGTATCCATCAACGTGCTCACCGTAGGTCAAGGAGGGGAGGAATACAGAGAGGTATGCGTCGGAGAGGTGATACCACCCGTCGATGCAACAAACGATTTCCACATCGAGTCGCCCACGAGTAAGACAGAAATGTTAGCATTAAAAGCCGACACTGGCGCTCAAGTATGCATCATCAGCAAAAACGCGTTAAAAGAAGACACCGAATTGCGCGAAGTACAAATGACCATCAAAGGGATGGGAGGCCGAGAAATAAAAGCCCTGTATACAGCGGAAATCGAGCTCGTAACTCCGGCAGTTAACATAAAACAGCTATTTTACGTACTCCCCGACGACGTGCACCTGGGAGTGCATGGATTTTTGGGGATGGATTTTATGAAGGCGCACAACGTGAGCATTCTTTGGGGAAAAGTAATAGAAATATACGGACATTTAATGCCTCTAATCAACGGTAATTTAAAATTGAAGCTACCCCCACGTAGCGAAAATATTACGCACGTAGCAACCAGCAGCAAGTTCGTCGGAATCGTCGAAAAAAGTGCTGTTGCAAAGGGAGTCATCATCGGTACGTGTGTCACTGCCCCTCAAGGAAACAGCTGCGTAGTAAGCATAGCAAATACTACAATGGAAGAAATCGAGGTCGATCGCCCGACGGTGTCTCTCGAAATTTTGGAGTCAGCAAAAAATCCGACTGTCGGGAAAGACGTCTGCACGGCACGCGTCGGGAGCAGCGTCAGCAAAAATGAGCGTGGCACGCGACTCGCTCAAATAAGGGGGGAGGTGGACACCACGCACCTCAACGAAGAAGAAGAAAAGGCGTTAAGAGAAATCTGTGAGGACTACGAAGACATCTTTCACCTCGAGGGTGATCTGTTGCCGTGTACGAGCATGATAGAACACACCATACCATTAAAGGGAAAAGGTACTACCGATAAAGGTCAACCCTTATCGACTACCAGAGGTGCACAAAGAGGAAGTACGGAAACAAACAAACGAAATGATACAGAACGGGATAATACAGCCGAGTCGTAGTCAATGGAACGCTCCGCTTCTGGTCGTAGTGAAAAAACCTGACTCATCAGGAAAAATTAAAATGAGAGTCGTCGTGGACTTTCGCAAATTAAACGAGGCAACAATCGGTGACTCGTACCCGTTACCAAATATTTCGGAAATTTTGGACCAATTGGGTCGAGCTCACTACTTCACCACACTTGATCTAGCGTCAGGATTTCACCAAATCCCGATGGCTAACGAGGATAAGGAAAAAACGGCATTTTCAACGCCACAAGGACATTTCGAATTCACTCGAATGCCCTTTGGCCTAAAAAACGCACCACCGACCTTCCAACGGTTAATGAATACAGTGCTAGCGGGCCTCGAAGGGCTAAAATGCTACGTTTATCTTGATGATATTGTAATATTCGGGTCAACACTAAAAGAGCATAATCAGAGACTTCGAGAGGTTTTTCAACGCCTCAGAGAAGCAAGATTATCCTTGCAACCAGCGAAATGTCGATTTCTAAGAAAAGAAACGCATTATCTAGGGCACGTGATCTCGGAAGAAGGGGTACGTCCAGATCCGGCTAAAATCATCGCAGTAAAAGAATTTCCAACTCCAAAGAACGTGAAAGGTATTCAATCATTTTTAGGGTTGGCCGGCTACTACCGAAAATTCATTAAAGATTTTTCAAAAATTGCCAAACCCTTGACCGATTTAATTAGGAAGGATGTAACTTTCGAATGGACACCAAAACAGGAGGAAGCGTTCGAGGATTTGAAAACGATCCTTACGACAGCACCGGTACTCCAATATCCGAATTTTGAAAAACCCTTCATAGTTACAACAGATGCATCGGATAGGGCGATAGGGGCAATCCTGTCACAAGGAATAGTGGGCGAGGATTTGCCCATCTGCTACGCTAGCAGAACGCTTAACAAAACAGAACAAAATTACACGACCACGGAAAAAGAGCTCCTCGCCATTGTATGGGGAATCTCTCAATTTCGACCGTACGTGTATGGTACGAAATTTACCGTTGTAACCGACCACAAACCTTTGACCTGGCTTTTCGGCGTAAAAGATCCCGGGTCCAGGCTCATGCGATGGAAAATAAAATTATCCGAACACGAGTTCAATGTCGAATACAAGGCAGGAAAGCGTAATACCAATGCCGATGCGCTGAGTCGCATATACGCAATAACGCGCTCAAAAACAAAAAAGGATAAAAATATAAGTGAAGAAAACGTCAGCAAAAAAGAAGAAAGCAGCGGAGAACCGTCCCCTCCACGGGGGGAAGAGAGACACGCCGCAACAAACGAACTCGAGCAAGAGCTCGATGACACGAATATACAGGCAGGAAAATTGCTGGCTTGCAAAAAGAACGATGGCGAAACAGGTACGGAATCGTTGAGAGAAGATGAAAAAATTAAAATCCTGCAAGAATACCACGATGCTCCATTAGGGGGACACCAAGGAGTCGTCCGGATGCTGAAAAGAATACAGCTGAAATACAAATGGACCGGGATGAGGAAGGACATAGAGGACTACGTGGCACGATGTGACAAGTGCCAGCGTAATAAAAGTCGACCACTGACGAAAATTCCGATGGTCATCACGGATACGCCAACTAAGGCTTTCCAAAAATGTGCCATGGACATCGTTGGGCCATTACCAGAAACTGAAAAGGGAAACAAATATATACTTACTTTCCAAGATTTGCTGACAAAATACAGTGCAGCTATGCCTCTGCAAAATCAGCAAGCGAATGAAGTTGCGAGGGCGTTTGCCGAAGAAATAATTTGTCGACACGGCACGCCGGACGTTGTACTCACTGATCAAGGTACAAACTTTTTAAGCGCAACATTTAAGGCGGTGTGTAAGCTATTGCACATCGAAAAAATACAGACCACGGCGTACCACCCTGAAACAAATGGGGCATTAGAGCGCTCCCACCGAACGCTGGCCGAATATTTGAAGGGCTACGCAGACGAGGACCAGATGAATTGGGACGCCTGGCTACCGTACGCAATGTTCACGTACAATACGACGCCCCATACGTCTACCGGGTATACACCACACAGCTTGGTTTATGGCAATGAGGCAGAATTACCAACTGCATTACAGAAGCAGCCAAGAACGACGTATTCCTTCGACGATTACGCAAACGAATTGCGAGAACGATTGAGAGCCACTTGGACGGTGCCCCGAGCAAACTTGCGAGCCGCCAAGGAGCAAGCTAAGCAACAATACGATAAGAAAACAAAAATTTTAATTTTCCGAGTAGGAGAAAAAGTTCTTCTACATGATGAAACAGTCCAACGAGGGAGGTCCGCAAAACTCACACCCAAGTGGACTGGACCCTACGTAATAGAGAAGGTCGAACCACCTTGCAACTACGTAATTCGCACCGGCCGTCGAATCGTAAGGGTTCACGCTAATCGCCTCAAATCATACGTCGATTATTAGATAAAAGAAGGGAGAGGAGGGGGAGAAATGACAAATAAAAAGATTTTTAATAAATAAATTTTTTGAAGCACACCAGAAATTAAAATTAAGTTCCATAAATAACTAATTACCATTTATTAAATTTCAAAAACTACAAGTACCGCCTCGTCTCTTGCTCCTCCATATCGGGCGTAGACCACGGAGATAAAAATCTCCGAAATAACCGACAGAGCCCGAAGAAATCATTATCCTCAGGACAGTACGAAGGATCCCACAAATCGTCGAGGTCGGCCGCAAGCTCGGCTCGCCGAAGACGAATCTCGGCAGATCGTAACCGAGAAACCGCCTCCTGACGTTGGCGAATAGAGAATCGCCTGTTCAATTCCTCAGGAGTGAGGACGGAGATCCGCGGAAAGACGGACGCCACTATAATTGTCTCCGGCACAGGAGACATACGCATTCTCTGGAAAAAATTCAAAAAATAAATTAAAAAACAAGAAATTGAAAAGAAACAAAAAGTGGAAAAAGGGGGAATAATCCCTAATTATGAAGAGAAAACCAACTCACCTTTGGGAGAGACATCTTTTGACGGGACTGCACCTGCAGACTATAGCGATGAAGACGAGAAATTTCGAAGTGGATAAAAATACTAAGAAGAGTTGTCGTTATATAGGGAGGCTCGACAACGATTTACTTCCCCTTCCTGCGTACACTCTTTTAAAATTTGTATTTCCTCAATGCGGGGGAACGCCGTAAGCAAAAAATTTTTTTTGCAGGGCAATACTGCTGAGTCTGCTAAACTCAGCACACACGGCATACGAAATACGAGCGCTGAACGATGGTCCGGGCATCTACTA
>JABMBS010063261.1:0-10747 GCA_018491695.1 Lissonota sp. PSUC_FEM 10030012 | reverse complement strand
AACCACCGATATCTCAGCGACCGCAATGATCGTGTAGAAATTAATCGGGCAGTTTCGGAAACTGGAATAAATTTCCTACAATATTCCTTTAAGGGTTTTTAGACAAAAAAAAATTTTCTACCCTCAATATCCAGTTGAAAAAAGTACAATAAAGTGACTTTTTCCCTTGATTTGGTAAATCGACTGCAGCTTTGCTAATATTGATGGGATAATGTTTTGAAAAATTTTTATAGCTCGATGTACCCATTGGGGGTATGCAATACATAACTATATGAAGTGAAGAGAGTAGCTATCGATGAGAGAACTTAATTTATCAGTTCACATAATTTGCGGTGCAATACATTTAATAGCTGACCTATTAATGCATCAATTATCTGTTCCTGCGCCCCACGTTTTTCATTTCAAATCTCACAAGTATTTTGATAGCTACTAAAAATGTACAATTACAAATTTTCAGGACAATCTGTAAGAGGTTATAAATGTGTATGTTGTTTTACTCTGCATGAAGCATAGAGAAATAATTTAATACTTTTTAGACCGTTTCAAAAACGTGGTATATTGAAATTTTTTTTTATTCGTTCAATTTTTTATAATAAAAATCTTATAATTATGGATTAAGTTTGATGAGACGAAAGCTTTAGGATTGAGTACTTTCATATAATCTTGTGCAAATAATTCGAGAGACTGTTTTTAGCTTCAGCTCAAATAAAAATCAGGAAAATAAATTGCTAATTCATTGTTCGAGTTCCACGAAAACAAACGTCAGAACGGATGCCTTTATAGTCACGATTGACGTCCATTTATCATTTTCTCAATCAACATGTTTTTTTCCGGGTGCAATGTATCTAAAAGTTCGATGCACTGGTAGAGAATCCAAAGAATATTACGACTTCCAGCGATGATCCACGTCGATTTCCATCATTGAATTGATGAGAATAACGAGAGGCTGCGAATTTCGATTTTTTATTCCTTTTTTGATGGTAAAACACTGCGAAAACGTTGTGAACCAAGAAAGTATTTTCATCTATCGTCAATAAAGGAAAGTTCCTTTTGGCGAAGAGTTGAAATGGAATCTCTGCATTGCCAGCTCTCGAAGGAGAAAGAGACATTCCCATCAGTGGATAAAGTTTACATAGCTACATTTCAATGTGAATTTTGCATCGGATACGGCGCTCCCTTTGATTGAGTTCTTCAAAACAGAGTTAAATTAAAAAATATGCAGCAGTTGTACTGAATCAACAACGCGATCGAAAATTATATTCTTTTCATAGTTGATTTTTTAATTTCTTATCATTTAAATTGTTAATATTTTATCATTTAATTAATTGTTAATTAATTGTTAATTAATTGTTAATATTTTATCATTTAAATTGTTAATATTAATTGCTATTATTTTTTGTTATTCTTGTTATTGTTGTTGTTTTTTATTTTCTACTTATATTGGCTGCACGACTTTGATTTTTTTTTTGAAATTGGGATTATTTTGGTAGAAATTATGTTTTTTTTTGTATTTTTTGTATTTTTCAAATTGTTTTTATTATTTATTTTGAATGGTTTTCTAAATTGGTTTTATAATTTTTATTAAATTGTTATTCTATTAGATAGACTTTTGCAGACCCTCTGAAGGTATCCGTATGCTTTCAAAGTCTAATTACTTTCGTTTGCACGGCTTGGATTTTTTCTTTTCCTTTAGTTCTTCGAAATTGTGATTATTTTTGTAGAAATTGTTTTTCTTTTTGAGATTTTAATTGTTTTTATTTTGTTTTACCCTGTTATTATTTCAATGCTACTATTTTAATTATTAATATTTTCATTCTTAGTATTTTTGCTGTGGCTTACTAAAACTCGCACAGAGCTGTGGGCTCACACATACAATGGATAGAACGACGCATATACGCGTTGCTACTCGACACTAATTGTAATATGAGCCGTAGTATACACGGGTATGCTGTTGATGGCCTATCGCTCTCTCTCGCTCATACATCACTCTTTCTCACTCTCTTCTTGCGTTCCTCCATTCTCTTGTCCGGTTAAGGTACATAACGAACATAACGGACACTTTCTGGCTTTTGTCGCATAAGAATTATTCACTTCAAAAAATTACAAATATCTCACTGTATATATACTTTGGTTAGGCTTTGGTGGCGGCTGGGCTGCTGGGCAACGTACTTTCAAATTACTGTGCGTGAATCGATAGCGTTCTTTTTTACGCCACATTGTCGTTTTTTTGTTTGTTAAATATGCATTATGATATCGCGCAACGGATTAGGCAACGCACATTACCTACTATACACAATGGATATTGAATATCTTTCAAGCGAGCAATCATGCCACGGACGAACCGTGTTACTTGTGCTACATTAATTTATTCAGCTGAGCTGGATATTATCGAATTTGCCCACACGCGTATGCCCTCTTTATCTCTTGCGCTTTCATCCTATTTCATCCTCAACCCACTTTTGTTTGTCGAACTAGAATTTATAGCGGGATGATATTAAGCGCGATCATCCATCGTTAACTCGTACCCTGAAAATTGATCTTTCGAGAAACTAAAGCCCCTTATCCCACCAGCTGCGGAAAAATTCTTATCTGCGTGGTTCCGATGGACGATAAACACAATCGATAAAATTTGATTAATCGCAGTCGATGATTTTGAATACGATAAGCACTTTTGTAAAGCGATATATGAATTCAAATTTCATTATTGGTGCGTCGACGATATACTTTGCCAGACTCCAGCGCTGTACGATAAATTTGATGAGTCTATGTGTGTACACTGTACACGTATGTACACGATTTTGACAGATACGCTGGAATACTTCTTCACAATATGTCACCTTCCGCGCATATATATTGTTGTGAAATTACGCGAGGAAGAATTAACAAGACACAGATTTATCAAAAGCAACGGCAAACCCAACGAACTTTATTCTCTCAATATATACACGTCCGATCGCTGTCAAATCTCAGACGAGACTCTCTCTAATTTTTACGATCGTTGTCACGTTCGTCATATGTCAAGTCATCTGTCTTAGTCGGCTATGAAATATTGATTTATCCAGATCAAGTTAAAAGCTGTATTCACAACACTACTCCCCCTTCCCTGAGTTGTCGTCCCGGCAACTAATACTGACTCTATCTCTGAGTAGGGAATTATTTTTTTGTCTTGGACCTCTCTCAGCCTATACTGTTTTGGCATTTGCCCAAGTCCACAGGGAAAACGAAGACTCAAAGACCTGGTAAAAACAGTTTACAATAATTTTACCATTAAAATTTTTTATTCATTAAACATTCGAATTCTTTAAGTAATCCGGATTATTCTAAAAAATCCAAGCCGAGCAAACAATCTTCCAAAATGTCAGCAAAAACTATATCCAACTCAACGGAAAAATTTCCAACCCTGATTAGCTCTCCTAATTGATTTGAAAGGAAAATTTTCTTTCGATGCTGTAATAATTTTCAAATTAGTGGGTATTTTCTCAAGTGTTCCAAGCGTTTTTGCGAAAACGTTGGAATTTGCGATTGTGACCTCCGATGCGGTATCTAATACCATCACAACCGATTTATTCGCAATTGTGCCAGCTAATGTCAAGTTTAATTTGTTCGAGTTGATCGTGCAAACTTCAAACAATTGTGCTGAAAAAGTCGATCCGTCCCCCTCCGAATCGACATTTTTTAGTTTAAAGGTGTTTTATTTTCTTTGGGTGCGGTAGATTTTTTTGATGGAAGAGGGCAAAATCTTTGGATGTGGCCGATCTGGTCACAGTTCCAGCAATTTATGTAACCGTTGTTTGAATTTGTATTGGTTTGTGTTTTCGGATTGTTTGGACGAGATTGTTTGTTCTCGTAATAATTTTGATTGCGGGAGTAATCTCGTTGATTCCCTGTGTGTGAAGCTTTTTCGAGAAGGTTTACACTCTGTACTTCTCGTGCCCTGATGAGAGCTGATCGGAGAGACAAAATTTTCTCTAGACGAAGAGTTTTTCGGATACTGATATCGTTGATCCCGCAAATAAATTGTACGCAAGCAAGTTTATCTCTTGTTTCTTCATTTGCCTCAGGAAAAGCACATCGAGCGAGTCTCTTCAAATCATTCGCGAAAACAGCGAATTCCTCGTCAGATTTCAGTTTTCTGCTGTTAAATTCGTTTATCGAGTTTTGAACGAGCTTTTCCGTTCCGAAACTGAAATCAAGCGCTTCTTTTAGTTTATCAATATCTCGAGCCTCGTCGACAGTAAGACTGTCGAGAACTGCTCTCGCAGAACCGCGAAGAACAGAGGCCAAGACGATCGCTGCTTCCCCAGACGAATATCGATTGAAACCCGCTATCATTTCGAATTGTTTGAGGAACTGATCCCATGAACCGGTTCCGTCAAACAAGTCGACTTTTAGACGATCTCGATGTCCCGATTTGATTGAGTGAGAAAGAGTTGTGAGTGGAACGTTTGGTACATTTGATGTGTGATCCTCACGAGGATTGTCAATAATCAGGTTAGAATTTGACGGTGTTCCGCGATTTTGTGTTTGAGATAGCGGAAGTGGCGCAGGAACACCGGTAAGGTTAACATTGGAAGAGGAAGCGAAAGCAAAAGAGGAAGGGACATTATCTGTGGTTGATGCGGTCCTTCCAGCGTTGAGCTCTGCTACGAAGAGACGTGCTGTTTCTCGAGCGGCTTCCTTGGCTGCGATGGATGCTGCTTCTTTTGCTGTTTGTAATGCGACCTCTTTCGCTGCAACCGATGCGATTTCTCGTGCTGATTCTATCGATGCGATTCGAGATTCTTCGATGATTTCATCGATGTGACGATTATTCTCATGAAGAATTCGATGCATTTCTTCGCGAAACTGACCGAAGAGATCGGGTTCGCCACTGTCACGATTACGGGTTTTCGTCGTCCGACGATTTTGACGTGTGTTCATTTTTTTTTTTTTTTAGAAATCTGTCACTTCACTTAAAAAAAAATCCTTCCTCACGACTTTCACGATATTCGCGTAATTTTTCCGAAAATTACCGCGAATGAATTGACATAATCCCTCTTCTGACACCAATGTTGTGAAATTACGCGAGGAAGAATTTACAAGACACAGATTTATCAGAGGCAACGGCAAACCCAACGAACTTTATTCTCTCAATATTTACACGTCCGATCCCTGTCAATTCTCCGACGAGACTCACTAATATTTTCACGATCGTTGTCACGTTCGTCATATGTCAAGTCATCTGTCTTAGTCGGCTATGAAATATTGATTGATCCAGATCAAGTTCAAAAGCTGTATTCACCACAATATTATACACGTTACACTTATAAACGCCACACACATACACACACAGGACGCGTCTAGAAGTTTCGAAGCTTACAGCTCGGCCTTTCCTGATAAAAGTCCGTTTCGGACGATTTGCAATATTTATATATACATCTCTTCTTGTCTTTCCATTTTTTTTCAAATTCGTATGCAAGGAATACTCGTCAACATTCTAACCCGTTTCTTCATACACGTTTTGTCTTACATCTAATGTACATTTGAGTACATATTCGTCAATTATTCTTATGCGCATTTGCGTACATATACGTCAATTATTCTTATGTGCATTTGCGTACATATTCGTCAATTTACTCCGTAACTGTCGATATTTTTCTTTCGCTTTTATCGGTGGGCGGAATTTCGGGAGAACACCAGGGCCTCATGTTCGCTGCTTCCCAAGTGCCACAATATGGGCGTTGAGTGATTTGGTGATTTTCTACATCCGCGACAACATATCGATCGTTGCGCAAGACCTTGACCACTTGATACGGTCCTTTATATTTTGGAATTATTTTGTGAGGTGCCCCTGTTGTACTCTCGAAATTCCTTGTCATTATATAATCACCGACATCGTATTTCCTTGCTTCTTTATGTTTTTTATTAAAGTACTTCTCGTTGTATCGTTGAGATTTTTCTATGTTTGCAGCGGCCTTCTCTCTCAAAGTTTTTAATTCCTGTTGATTTATTTACAGAATTATTCAACGCAAATTCGACATCATTCAAGACTTTATACCAGTATTTACCCGTCGTATTCTCAATTAATTTGCCTAGCATGGGACCAAGAATTCTATTCACGCGCTCGACTTGGCTGTTTGCTTTCGGTGAAGCTGTCGCAATTTTTACGTGCTTGACATTGTTTTGTTCTAAGAATTCATCGAAATCGTGAGACGTGAAGCAACTACCTCTATCTGACACTATACATTTTGGACGGCTATAATCGTTAAAAAACTTTTCTAGGCAATCGATTGCCTCTTTCGACGAGGTCGTCTTTGTCGCGTATAGTTTTGTAAATTTTGTAAACGAGTCGATCACGACGAGGATGTGACGTTTTATCAGTCGTTCTCTTTCTATCGGATCGTAATTATCAATGTGTATCGTCGAAAACGGTACATCGCCCTTAGGAAGACTGTGCAAAAACCCCTCCGCCTTTCCGGTATTCGGGTTATATGCAATGCACTTCAGGCAGTCTTGAATATACATTTTGACCGTTTCTTTCATATTAGGGAACCAATAAGTCGTTTTTATCGCGTTACACGTTTTGTCGACTGATAAATGTCCCATTTCGTCGTGACATTTTCTTATTACGTATGCAATCATATTTCGTGGCACATAAAACATTAGTTCACCTCCGTCTTTTCTATACACCAGACCATTTCTCATTTCAAAGAAACGACTTTGGGTTTTTTCTAATTCGATTTTTAACTCTTTAATCGCCAGATCTCGATTTTGGCTAATGGAAAGATTTGTCTCAAAGGGGTTATCCTCAACGATTAATACATTTTTCGCACGCCTAAGCGCGTCTACGTGCTGCATTCGATTTTCGGCCCGATGTTCCACCTCATAATCAAAATTCTCAAGTTCCAAAGCCCATCTAGCGATTCGCGGATTAACTTCTTTTTTATTCAACGTCATCTTCAAAGAATTGCAATCGGTAAAGATCTTAAAGTTTATTCCGTGTAAGTAAACCCGAAATCTCCTTAGAGAGTAGATAATAGCCAGAGTTTCCAACTCAAAACTATGATATCGGCTCTCTGTCTCGCTTGCCAATATTGAAAAATAGGATATGGGGTGGAGCCTTCGGTCAGATTTTCGTTGAAACAAAATGCTGCCGTACCCTTGTGAACTCCCGTCACAATGTAATTCGGTCTCATCACGAGGATTGAAAATAGCCAAAATCGGAGCTTTCACGAGTTTGTTTTTCAGCTCCTCGAAAGCGTTAATCTCACAATCGGTAAATCGGAACGTTGCGTCTTTCTTACAAAGGTTGTACAGTGGTTTTGCTATAATTGAAAACCCCTCAATAAATTTGCGAAAATATGCGCACATTCCTAAGAAACGTCTCACACCGTGAACATCTTGTGGAATAGGGTACCGTTTAATCGCGTCGATCCCACTATTCGTGGGGCTAATCCCCTCTTGCGAAACGTGATATCCCAAATATTCAATGTTGATGAATAGAAATTTACACTTATCAACTCGTAACTCTAATTTACTAGCAACCAGTGTTGTCAACACAGATTCGAGCACACAAAGATTTCGCTCGATTGTGTCCGTCGCGATCATAAAATCATCCAAGTATGCGGTAACATCGCCTCGGTCAATGAATTCTCTCAGAACTTGATGGATCCATCTTTGTTGCAGGGGCCCCCTTAAGTCCAAACGGCATCTTTACATACTCGAACTGTCCAATAGGTATAACAAATGCCGTATATTTAATCGAGTCTGTATCCACATCGATGTGGTGAAACCCGTCTTTTAAATCGAGTGTAGAAAAGTACCGTTTGGACAATTCCCCTCTCCATCAACCCATCGACTATTTCTCGAACTTCCTCTTTCTCACTATACGACAATCTTCTTGGCAGAAAACGAAACGGCTGACTTTCAGTCAGTGTCAACTTTAACGTTGCCTTCACCTTCGGTTCATCTGGCCGAATTGGTTCTAAATATTTTTCCCGAAATATCGTTTGCACTTTCTTTTGTATCTCGATAGGTATCGCGTCATTTATGATCAATTCATCGGTTTTGTCTGTATTCGGGGGAGAGACATCGATATTATATATGTTCTCAACTTCTTCATCATACTCATCCGTCAGTTCTCTCAAACCAAGGTTAAAACGTCGCAAAATATCCCGACCCAAAACTGCACTCGTTACCATCGTATAGTCTGGTACAACAATTAATCGCAACTCTTTCTTCTCTTTTCCATTCATTTTAATATCGAGGTTTACAATCCCGAGAACTACCATACCGCTATCATTCAGACCTCGGTATTTATCGCGATACTTGTCCGCACATTCAATTACGTCACCCGGAACATATCGTAATTTTATAAAACTGACTGGACTCCCCGTATCTAGCAATGTTTCTAATTCAATATCTTCCTTTTTACCATTGGGGTACATTGTATAAACATTCATTCGATACTCATCTTCATCCGCGGGAGCTGAATGGACGTTATTGACTTGCGCAGTTTTCTCAGGACAATCCCTCGCATAATGTCCCGGCTGACCGCAACCAAAACAGACGATCTTCTTTTTCGCCAGTTCAGGGCACTGTGATTTAAGATGTCCCTCTTTGCGACAATGAAAACACTTATTCGCCGTGTGTCTTTCATTTGTAGTTCCGGCCTCGCTCTCGTTCCCTCTACTCGATGACGATGACTGTCTTGAATCAGGCTTATTATCGGCTCCACGCCGCTCACGATTTTTCTTCTCATCCTTGGAGGTTTGGAGTGAGATCTTTTCGAAAGCCGATAGCAACGAAGTCTTATCGGTGAATCCTTGCATTCGAGCTTGATCCCGTAAACGGAAATCTGGGATGCCATCGATCAAATAATCAACTATCTCCTCGTCTGGGATATCGACTCGATTCGCCATTATGGTTTTATCATGGAAATAGTCATTAAATGTTTCTCCCGTTTTCCATTGGCGTCTCTCGAATTGGCGTCGGAGCGTAACTCTGTTCGATCGTTGGTCAAATATTTTTCTCATTTCTCCTAGCAATTGTTCCAGGTTCATCTCAATGTGCTCGGGTTTTGAGTGAAACCAGTCCAAAGCACCCCCTTTTAGTTTCGACCCAGCCAATATCCGTGTCGAGTTATCATCCGGATTATAAGAATTTGTTAATAGCTGCAATTGTTTTTCCCACTTCCAGAACGCATCTTGCGCACCACTAAACTCGCTCAGTAAATCGGAAAGAATTTTTACGTTGACCTGTGGTGGCCTAGCTTCGGTTGGTGCTGGAACCGCGCGAACCAATTCGAGCTCTCTCTGCGCGAGCGCCAACTCTCGTCTCATGAGCTCTCTTTCTCGTCGCAAGAGTTCTAGTTCTCGTTGCATATCGTTCGTTGTCATAGAAGACGCTGTTGAGTTCGAAGATCCTTCTAACTCACGCGACGATTCGTCTTCTCCAGAATTTGTCGTGTTATCCCTCCAATTTCCGCTCGGATCTGCTTCATGTAAACGGGCAATCAATTCGGCTTTTGTCCCAGTCGAGGGCAGACCGCGCTCCTGAAGCTTTGTTTTTAATTGAGGAACCGTGAACTCACTCATTTTTTTTATAACGTTCCAACTATACTTGTCCGTATATCTCTCGTTCTCGTGCACGCACTTTACAGAATTGTCTATCGTTCTTTTCTTCGAACACACACAAAGGTTTCTTGGTATGTACACCTACACAGACACAGGCAAATTGTGAGCCCAAGTTTGACACAAACCGACCAGTCATATAAACACGTCGCGTTTGTCTAACGTCGCGTATACGCTCTCTTTGTCTCGCACTCTCTCCCTCTCTTCAGGTGAGATTTGCGATCGACTCTTCTCGAAATTTCTCGTGGCTTCTCGAAACACGGAAAAAGCGCTACCGTGACGTCACGTAATCACGCCACAGATCACGTGATTTCGATCTGACCGTTATTAATGATTTGCGGAATTCCGATGTAGATAATAGCGTTTTCCAGCCTCTTGCCAACGCCCATCCACTTGTTCAAATACTACCGTCTTCTCCTTTTTTTTCAGGCCAGTCTACCGTTGACCCTGAATATTACCCCTCGTCACAAGGTCCTCGGAAAACAAGAAATTACGTCTTCGACAATTAATACCACAATTCGATCGAAATAAACTCATACGCGAACTTCACGAAACCACACTCGCTTCGCGATGATTTTCCGATCGGCACACAACGATTTAACAAACAACGTATTTGATTTTTCCGACGTCTCGAGTGTTACGCGGCTTTTCTTCAGAGTCCCGGCTATAGTGTCTCTCACTTTTGAGGATTTGCGATGTAGAATCCCTCTTCTGAATTGTGAGGATATATTTCAAATTAAACTTTCCACCGTGGTATTTTGGGCGTAAAGGGATGGCCAAATGAATAAAATAATACGATTGAACAGGGACATTATTTCAGAGAATATTCGAGAGCACTTTATTAAAATTCGATTTACAATCACGTCCGTACACGCCGGGATCTCGCGTCCGAGTCCTCGATAATCCGGATCATCTCTTCCCATACACATCATACGCATTAATACATATTATACACGTTACACTTATAAACGCCACACACATACACACACAGGATACGTCTAGAAGTTTCGAAGCTTACCCTTTCCCATTTTTGAAAATAAGTCATGAAAACAATTAAACTTTGTTATCACTCAAAATTTTGGTCAAAATAACTATAAAAAAATATATTAATTGAAATAAAATCGAAGTTTACTTAC
>JABMBS010062150.1:0-10854 GCA_018491695.1 Lissonota sp. PSUC_FEM 10030012 | reverse complement strand
AACTCGTTTTTTCCGTGTACAAAATAACCGATTAAAAAAGAAAAAATAAACAAAATACGGTAAATTTCGCTGTACTTTATTTTTCATTTTAATATTTGTCCCACGTAATTATAGAGATCCCAAGTTCTTTGAAGTCATTTTCGATGTAAAAAACTGTGAATTTTTCGAAAAAAATGTTATCAACGATCTAAAATTGGGAGCAAGGGCTGAAAAATCGATTTTTATATTTCGAATGTGATTTTCGAGGTGATAAACATGGAATTAGATATTGATATATTTTTTGTTTAAAACTTCAGACTTTTACGAAAAAAAACGTATTTAAAGTTTTTTTCTATTTAATCAAGAAAAAAAGATATATCGAGTTCAAAATTCCGTAATTTTGAAAACTTGAAAATTTGCCGACGCTTCTGCTCAAAAAATGCTGGTCGAAAAAATTTGAAAAAAATTATGGATATCTTTTTTAGTACTATCTTTTGAATAGCACATTTAGTTTTTTTTTTAATTTTGACTACTCGGTACAACTTGTACTGAGAATTGACGAAGTGACCCATATATAGTTTAAATACTTTTTTAGGGCCGTATATTGGTAGGTGCATTCTATTTTGCGGTTCTACTGAATCTCAAACACATATACGCATATGTTGTTCCGGCGTACGTTGTTTGGTTGTTGAAGTCTTATTGTCTGAGGGACAATAATTTTTTTACACATTTCGTCGCCCTTGGGAGCACAGTTTTGTTCGTCATTGGAATCTCATTTGGTCCTTTTGTGACTCAACTGCCTCAGGTAAAGAAAAAAATTCAAAGATCTTCAAGAATTTCGATTTCCATTATTTCATTGTCTCAAAACTTTATCTGCACTTGGTAAATCGTCATTCGTGGCATTATATTTGGAAAGTGTGTGCAAAAAAGCATGAAATATATTTCCGACATCAAAACTTGTGATATCGCACAAAGATATCCTTCTTTTTTCATAGCTACACCCTATATTGAAAAAAATCAGTCCAGAACAATCTGTATAATATATTTATCCGATAATCCTTTTATCTCAGGTAATTTCCAGGCTTTTTCCATTCAGAAGGGGCTTAGTACATGCGTACTGGGCTGCCAATGCATGGGCATTGTACATAGGTGCTGACAAAGTATTATCCGCGATATGGAAGCGTCTTGGTTTGTTATCGAATACAAAAATAGCTTCTATGACCGGTGGACTTGTTCAGGAAGATTCTCTCGCTATTTTGCCCACTCCAACCCCAATAGCGACTTTCTTATTAACGTTACTGTCGATGCTGGTGAGATTATTCGAATGCCGATCTATTTTGACAATTCGAAAACTTTAATACGTGTCTGAAATTATTGAAAAAAAAAAAATTTCAGCCAGCCCTCTGGACTCTATTCAAAAAAGATGATGCATTTCTCAAGCCTCGTGATTTCATTCGATGCTTGATAATCTGCGCCCTAAGTTCTTTTATGTTCGGCTGGCACGTTCATGAAAAAGCTATTCTCACGGCAATAATTCCATTATGGTGAGTAACGCGTGAAAAAGTCTTTTATTTTTATTGTAAAAAAGTGAAAAAATCTTTTATTTTTATTGTAATTTTTGAAAATTTCAGCATTCTCGCTGCTACAGACTCCAGGGATGCGAGAATATTCCTGATTTTGAGCTCAGCCGGACACACAGCGTTAATGCCGTTGCTTCATCCAAGTAACATGACTCTATTAAAACTTCTACTTTCTCTGACTTACATGTCGTCGTCCGTACTCGTTTTGAATCGTCATTTCGAAAAATCACTTTTACCAACAATTGAATATCTATACGTCGTAAGCTTGCCATTCGTCACAGTATACGAGACTGTTATTCACAAATTTATCTTTAATGATAAAATGCCATTTTTACCGTTGGCATTTACGTCGATATATTGCTCATTAGGAGTAACTTACTCATGGTTATTATATTATAAAATGTTTCTCGAGAAAAATGATAATCGTCGAACGAACCACGTCGATGAGGCGAAATAGTGTAATTTAATCGAATTTTTAGACATTCGTTAGAAAGTATAAACTTGGCAAGATATCCGGAGCACACTCATTCAATCGGATTATCGAAGTATTTTTTCATTTATTTCGAAAATTACAGTCAGTAATGAATGAAAGTATAAATTTCCAATTTATGTATTTCAGTGCAAGTGGTCTCGATTTTTTTTTTAACATTTCTAATGATAGATATATAAAAGATGCATATGCTCTTGTATAATTTGAAGAAAAAAAACAATTATATTTCAAGATTTATACTGCTGATGACATTTCGTTCGTCGTCACAAACTAATTTCAAACGGCTCGTAGTTGTTTCTCGTTCATACGTGCAATTAATTGAACTTTCAGGATTTTCCGATATCGATGACGAGTCATCGGGACACGAGCATTCCTCGTGATTAGCGTGAATCGCCGAATTTACAATACCCTTGTCGCCATCACGTTTTATAATCGTCGAACATTCGCATCTCGTTAGACTACAACGAGATTGGGAATTGATCGGCGCACTAAGCTCTTTACTCTCGCTGGAAGTCTCTTCGCTGTGTACGCCCATGAAGAATGCTTTTTCGTTGCAATCCAAGAAATCTTGGTGACAAAAACAACTCGAGTTTTTTCCAAGCTGCCATGAATATTCGAGAAGCTCGAATAACGAGAAACAAGAGAGACGAGGTATTGGATACAGGAAACTCGGACAATTTGATAATCGTCGAGAATTCGATGAGTATTCGGGAGGAAGTTTCCTAAGAATGACGAATCGATGAACAACAATGAGATTTTTTAATCTCAAGATTTGCACCATTTTTATAACAACACACTTAAGTTGCAAGCGATGCCGCTATATTTATTCGACAAGCTGCATGATTCTTGTGGCTTCAATCAAATCCTTTGATAAAATTAGGTAATACACGCAATTCCTTGAGCGATAAGATAAATATAAATTTTAGAGATATTAAAAAACATTGATTTAGTCCAACAATATACACACATCGTAAAACAAATCGAGTAGAAAAAAATGATGATTATGAAGACTCAATAAATTTGAAATATTTTTGAGTAGTTTCCGACTTTTCGAATTATTAAAAAACCTTGCTATTTAAAACTGGACAACATTCTTGCTCCAAAGATCAAGCTTCTTTCATAAAAATAAGCACAACTTTCTCCATTTTAAAGGTAAACTGATTATCAAGGCACAAGAATCATGTGCCTTGTTGATTAATCTTGTTTTTCTTCATTACCTAATTCTTTCGTGACAAATGGGGCGACAGAATCTCTGTAATTCGTACCCATGCGAGTAGCCGTCGATATCAGCTGAAAAGACAATGTGCGAAAAAAAGTGACAAAGAACAAGACATGAAATGATATCATTGACAATAATGGGTTTCATTTTAATTATCGATTGCATACTTTTTTTGCACACATGTAACGACGATAGAGCGCGAGGCCGAAGGCCGAGGTGAGCCCAAGGAGAATCAGCAGAACGAATGACACGAGAGCCAGTGGACCGGGCACGAGAATCGTATGGCTAACGTTCTCGAGAAATGATAATAAAGCAGAATGATTCGATCTTTTGGAGATATTTGGGCACAATGGGATGCAGGATGGCTTCAGTATCGAGCACGACGACGACGACGACGACGATCTCGATGATGCAGAGGGTCGGCAGTTGGAGTTAAAATTTGGCCGTTGGTCAGGATCCACTGTGGATGCACCACACACCGTCACATACCTTTGGTGTAACACACAACAAGGCAAGCAAATCAAGTGTGATACCAACAACAACTACAACAACAACAGCAAACAAAAAAAAACCCGAGATACCACGTCTCGAATCTTTTCTCATTTTTGTTCGTACGTTTTGAAATTTTTAGAGGGAGATTTTGCGCGGATCAAAGAACGGAGAAGCCTGCACGGGGACCTTCGGCTCTTTGCCACTGCGGATGAAATCTTGACTTTCGGGGATTGCGATTTGCGAATTTTCGCTACATCCTGTGAATCTTCATTGTCGTTTTCGTCATCGTCGTCGTCGACCGTAACGTCAGCTCGTCGAAACATCGATCTCAATGATTTACGATTATCAACATCGCTATCGATCATCGAAGATCGCGTTATTTCATCAACGCCCTCTCTTATCGATCCTAATATGACGCGATTCTTTGCCCTCAACTCTGGTGCACACACATTGGAATGGTCAGAGGGGTAAATCCGAAGTTGATCTATGCTCGTCGTTCCTCCGGCTGCGATTCTTTTGTCCTTCTTTTTATCTTTTATCTTTTTCAGGGTTACCTCCTTGTCATTCGACGACGTATCGACGGGTGTCTCACTGTCACAATTCAACGAGCAACAGTGATCACAATTTTTTGCGCAACCTTTACCATCCGCATCGCAGCAGCATTGATCTCTATCGATCGAATCACTCGGATGATCGGCACACTTAACGGAGCAACAATAATCACACTTTTCGTGACAACCGTGATGTCCCACCCTGGTCCCATTGCCACAATTGCACTGGACATTATTGTCGTCGTTTTTCGTTTCATCCGCAAGAATATCATCGTCGCAATTGAGCGAGCAACAATAATCGCACATGACGTCGCATCCCCGAGAGTTTAATGCACCGCAGTGGCACTGTGCCTCTCGATTAGCCGTATCTGCCGCGTCTCCGTTGTCCTCACCGCAGCCTTCGTCTGCTCGCGCAAAAATCACTCATTATCGTTGTCGTTGGTTGTGTCGTTTTGTTTTGTTTTTTTTTTTTTTTTTTTCTTAACGATCGTTCACGCCATTTTCGTCCCAAGGTAAAAAATTGATTAAAAAAAATTTCTCCTGATTTCTCAGAGTATTTTGTTAGCACTTCAAGTCGATCAGAACCAAATAAACGCGACGTTAAGCGGTTTTGAAGAGTATGAGAAGGATCAGTGACAACCAGACAGGGTGTTCCAAATTTTCTGATTCAACTTTACCCAATGTAATTAGGAAAAGTCAAATTAGGATTAAAAAATATTCAAGTATTTCAATGGTATCCGCTCAATGGAAACCCTACGTAGATTTTCGAGAGCAGGACTTTTCTTGTTTTCGATACACCGAAATAACTCGCGCAATGCAGCAGAGAGACCAAAGACATTTTTTGCGAATTTAAATAGCTTAACGATGAGATCAGTTGACAAACTGAACTGATTGACTTAACGTTGGTTTAGTTCTGACTGAATCCTTGCTAAGGATACCAAATGATCTCAGTCTGATTACTTAATATATTATCGGCATTAACATGATTTTTTACAGCGGCAAATATATCTGGACGAAAATGGCTATGTACCGCGCGTATCCAAAATCACTGACCTGATCTGTGATATCCTGAAGTCACGGGACATCGGAAATCTGGCGAGCGTGGTCGATTAAGAGGACGTATATGTCGGAGTGCCTGACGCGAACTTTCAAACTGCGAGGTGCGACAGGGTGGCGACATTTTTCGGCAATCCGAGCAAGGTGGTGTCGGTCGACAGGGTGACGATGAACGTGGTGTATCGGACCGACAGGGTGAATCATCATCGCACGGCGAATCACCGCAGCAAGGTTTTATTTTCGGTGTGATCGTGCGACATTTGCTCGACGTGCAAGGATCACACGGAGGCGGTAGACAAGGTTGGCACTTTGTGCAACGACATTTCGGTCCTGGCTGTGGTCTTGGCGTTGGACAGCAGAGACGCGCGTTCGGGCACTTGACCTTTGATCGTGGGAATTTCCTTTCGCTCGGTGGACAAGCGCACTCGGGCGACGATGGACACTCGCACGAGCATTCCTTCTCAGATTTGGCATCGACCTGCACCGGCGGTGGACAATTGCAATTACGCGGCATAGGCTGACACATGCATGCACCGGTAATGCACTGGCAGCAACTTCGCTTCTTCAGTATCGGTCTCGGTGATGGTGAACACGGCTGACAACTGCTCGGTGGTTGGCAGGGTGACGGCGCGCATTTCGTTAAAGAGCATTCACTCGGTGAATCACACGGCAACGGACATAACTTTACTCCCGATGAACAGCATGCGGAAGGACGGTCGCAGCTTGATGGAGATTGACAATTTCCCGGAAACGAAGTCATCGCGGACAAAGAACCGTAGTCCAATTGACGAGGATAAGTCGAACAAAATTTCCGAGTGTTACCGCCACAAGCTCCGCCGGACAATCGATCGTTGCAACACTCCTGATTACGAAGGTTTTTTTTTATCAACGATAATGTGTTACATCTATAAGAATTTGACTTTCTATACAACTTATTATTTATACCGTGGAATATTAATTTCTTGACAATGCATGAGGATCGTTGAGGCATTAGAAATTAATTATTCATTCTAATTGAATAAATAATTATTCATTGTTTTTTTAATTCTCTTGATTTGTCTTGCAATACCTGATGACAGTTTTCGGGTGGAAAAGCGATCGTCGAGCATCTGGGAACGGGAGGGAGACACGGTTTGCACGGTGCTGCTGTTCTACTGCGAACATTCGGGAGGTTTTCTTCCAGGAAGAATGATAGAAAGAAGAAGGCGAGAGATCTACGCGAATTTGACAAACGATTCGCTCACCATGGCTTGCAATTGCAACATTTACAATTATTCTGACGACCGTGATCGCTCCATTGTCGTCTGAGCTCGCTAAAGTTCGTCAACCATTCGCAATTTGGTTTTGGTGGAACGTTTCGATTCCACGCTTCCTCCTCGACACACTGACACGGTCCCGGACACGCGCCGGTTGCCGCTGTACCACGAGGACGAAAACCTCCGCACTCAGCACGATCGAGACATCCGACGTTCTCCTGACACAAACACGAACGTATTCGCGGCTCCGACGCCGGGCATCCAGTTTTTTCAGCGGCGCAACTTGTTCCTGAAACATATCCATGATGCATTCCCCAATTCCTCATAATTTTACGATTAAATCTTGGTAATGCCAATTATTAAGATAAGTGTCCTTATCGATACATTTTTCGTCATATCTTCTCATTTTAAAGCAGATTGTAACATGTATAATTCACAAAATGATACTACAGAAGACGCGATGCCGGCGATGCAATGATTATTTAAAAAGCTATGATTATATCTTTGAATCAATTTTTTTAAATTTTTTTAATATACTAACCACAACAGCCCGTGCCAGGATATCGTTCGAGACCTCCTGAAGTACCCCCGCAACAGGACATACCGTCAATTTTCTCTCGTGCTTTTAGCTTTATTTTTACAACGGTGGATACATGGAGACCTTGGTGGTCAAAGCGAGTTACTCTACATTTTTTTATTCAAATTATCATATCTTATTTTTAATTGACCGAGAAAGTGTAAAAGTTTAACCGGAATTTCTGACATTTTTTACCAGCCAATTTCAGATTCATTGGTAAAAACATCTGAACTTGAGTTGATATCATAATTTTTTTTTTCAACCCGATTACGTGCGTTGTTTGGTGATTCATTATTTTTTTGTCATACAATGTATGTAAATAATGAAATAAGGTGCATTTCAAAGTTTCACATCTTCCGTATGATGATATTTAATTATACGTTGATGAGGCATAGAAAATTGAGTCTCTTGAAGATAGCCAAAAGAATTTTATTATCCATAATTGTGTGTTAATAATAACAATGCTCTACGTTCAACACGACGACCAACGCGCGGAGTACACAGTTATTTTTTTTTCCATTTCAACGATATGTACATGCAAATCCTTATAATGTTAACTCTAAATCATTGACACAGTCATACATACAACGAAGCGGTATATATAGAATTTATTATCATGGAAACGATGAATTTCATCGCTCGGGGGGTTTACACATAAAGATATTGACCTTGTTCCGCATGTTATAGAATCTAAGTTTCATTATTTTTCTCTTAGAAAATAGTCTCTGTTTCGCATCGAATCTTTCAAATCTACTAGCAAATATTTATTGATTTATCACGTGAAATTTTATTTTTTCAATATTTCTCCGTTAACGGATAAATTTGAACAATTACGTTGCTTCTATAATCTTCAATGAACGCGAGAGAATAACAATAACCGCAAAACGGTCGATGACGAATTCGTAATAATCATTAAACTTATTCGAAAATATATGGCAAAGATAAGTCTATGAAAATGAAACGATAATTTCGGCGATTTACAATCAGTAGATCACAATGTGATGCTTGAAACTCTACACCTCAACGCGATTATTCGCAAACCGTTCGGAAATAAAAAATCCAATGAAAGAGTGCATTTATGCATTATCGAAAAAAAATATCAAAGAGACCGTTTAACAAATTCGATACATTTTGCACTCGATAATCAATAGATACACCGTGATACTTGGGAGGGGCATGAGAATTCGCTATGAAAGAGACGAGTATCAGTCAGCCGGTGAAATGACGATATGCAATTTGAGCATATCCTTGTTTGGTCCGACTAGAAAAGGTGATACAGCGGGATCGGGATTTATCGATCCCTGTTGAGGATTGAGTTCCTCGAATGGTAAAAGATCGTCCAAATTTAGTACGCGATCTTTTTTACTAAAGCGATGAATGATCTCGGTAACGCGCGTAATATGTTCGACACCATCCTGCAATCCGTATATCAATACACCGATTTTCACTCTCATATCTCGTTCGCTGTCGATAGGCGGCTCTTTGCACGTCAACGAGAGTCTGACCGAGCGTTTAACGTGCTCCGGCATCTCAACCGTACCCTGCCATATGATGAGAAAAAATTTTTTGAACCAAACACCCTTTGGATATATATCAACGACCCACTCGCAAGCACGATCACCGGCGTACTCGGCGAGAAACGAGTGACTCGAGAATACGAGAGTTCTCGTATGATAAGACGGTAGACTGTGAAAATTTTCAATGGTCAACAGTGAGCTGCAAGTATCGACTGTGTAGAGCCTTGGTTCAAACAACAAAGCACCGTCCTCCTCGTTTCTCACAACCTCGCATACTCTCTCCTGTTGACCCGAGTGAAAAGACATGCCTATTGCCATACGCTCGACAAAAAATTCCTTGTACTTTTTCGTCAATGGTGATAGCAAGAGTTCGGCCAACTGTCGTGGTGACATCATTGGAAATCTGACGGGCGACATTACCGCAACGACAAGCTGCTTCAATGTAGTTTCCAATTCCAGTGGCGGCAGTTGATCCCTCAAACGATTCGCCTGATGATCGAGCCACGATTCGAGACACTTGTAAAGCGTCATCTCGTCCTTTATGACCAAACTGCTTTGATGCAAAAGTGCGATCAATACGTCGAGCTCGAAATTACCGAAATCAGCGGTCTTGGCGACCAATTCTATGTTCCACTTTATGAAATTTTGACAAGACTGCGTTATACTTTGATGACCGCAGTTCGAGGTGTACTGCAGCCACGATACGAGAGTACCATGAATAGCAGCAACGGCAATGTGATTTCTCATGTATTCAAGGCACAACGATATTAAATCCCTAACGTTGTATTTGTCGGCCAACGAGAGAATCGGCAAAACAACCTCGTAGCTTATGCGTATTCGACCTGTGTAGAAGTAACGCAGAAATTCGCTGAATATCGGTGCACACTGCGGTGTTTCTTGAAGCGTAACGCGACTTTCTTGGGACTCGCTCCACTGAGGTGACATTAGCATTACCTTGAGAAATTTTATGTTTTAGAAAATATTCCTTGTCCGTAATTTCATTATATAATTTCGTCATAATGTTCAAAAACGTAAATGAAACTTTTGTTGTCATTTGAATGCGATTTGATGATATTTTTTCTCTAGTATTCTGTTTACTCTATGTATAGAACACCAATAGTGGCTTTACCCACCTGGAATACGTCGCTCGAAGCACAAAGAATTAGACGGTGAGCTGGATACTCAATCCCATCCACCACTAGGCAGATATCGTTCATGAGCCTTTCCGCGTACAAAGTAGCGATTTTCAGTAAGATTTTGTGCGAGTTATCAACCTAATGATACAAAGTATTTATTCAATCATTTATCTGTACTACCTGGTAGATGAAGCTCTGCTTTTATGGAAAAAAACTCTATTGAGCTCAATTTTTTAAGAATACAATCAAACTCGAAATTTCACAGTGCAAAGGAACAAAGCTTGGAAATTACAATTTCTGAACTGTTTTTTTTGTTATTTTTCTTTGCTTTTCTCAGCTTACACTGTACAGTCTAAATTAGAGATATTCTTATAATTACAATTATCCAACTTTTGTAACAATTCCGTTCCACTGGCATAAAAAAGACATTTCATTTTCTAATTAAAAAATATTGTATTTTTTTTCCAATTCCTGATCTCTGTTATTGATTAGAACATTTTTATGTACGCACCTCCATAGCATCGGAATTCAAGCCCTCCTCTGTAGAGCTGGCATTGCTCTCACACCCGGTTGTTGCTTTGTTCTCCTCCATATCAGCTAAAGCTAAGCCTATCATCCAACCGACGACGCTACGTAACATCTGCACATGGTTCCTCAACGTTGTGGTGCGTTATTTGTCTTGGCACATCCATCTAGTACAACTACACTACTGGAAAAAATCAAAGGAACAAGAAATTTTCCTCAATTTTTAGTAATTTTTCGCAATGCTGTAACTCAGTCAAAAATAGTCGTATAGAGGTCTAACAAAAAGCATTTTGAAGCTTGCAGTTTCTAGTTTCAAAATCTTTCAGTAAAAAAAATTACTAAGCTGCAGATTTCACGCAATCTTAAGAAGTACTGAAAAAAAATGTGGCCAATTTTTAGTACTTTTATTTTGGCTGCAATTTCTGGGAAATTTTTTTTTCAGCTCAACCATTACATGAATCGGATAGCTTGTTTAT
>JABMBS010061040.1:0-10868 GCA_018491695.1 Lissonota sp. PSUC_FEM 10030012 | reverse complement strand
AATTTAATTAATCCAAATAAATTTTTTTCCTTTAATAGAACTTTGTTTTGTTAATAAAAAAAACTTCTGACCAAATTTCATCGAAATTGAAAGGGGTCGATTCCAACTCTGGATCGATTTGACATGGGATGACCCAACAGTAATAATCATTTCCTAAAGGACGAATGCTCCAGAGAAAAAAACGATTTCTTGTTAGCGATTAATTGACAAATATTTGTTGAAACTATTAAAAAAATTGGAGCAGTAGTTTACCCAATGTAAAGACTGATGTCTTTAAAAGGGAGAGATTAAATTCGACATTATGACCTAAAATGTAGCCGCGAGACTTTCTGGGGTGTTAAAGAATCAAAATCAATAAAATATTGATCGTTAATGCAGCATTATGACCCGGAGACAGTCCTACGAGGTTATTTTCTGCGAATAATTCTGAATAAAATCAATAATAAGTCATTTGTGAATAATTTTTATCGGCGAGAATTGCAAAGTGTTTTTTTTCACAATTTCTGCATTATTAGAAATCGCTCTCAGAAAATTTTAAGCGGAGCAAACCTCCGAGCTATGATTTTGCATAAATTACAAAAATTTAACAATTAAATTAATTTAATTTACGATAATATCGATATTTGACCTCTTCTTGAGGATATAAAAAATTAGAATGCTCCATGTCTGATGATGAGAGACACAAAAAAAAAACGTTGAAACATTACCTATTCCGATATCTCTTATGCATCCTTCGCAATATAATGCACGATCGGCCTGTTTTTCCCTCTGCGTTCGTGTAAAAATATCACGTATCTATATGAATGTATCCATCACGAATACCGCGACTCGAATGCCGAGTCTATCGTTATGAATAAATGCACGCGTGTAATGCACTCGTAATAACAAAAGAAAAGGGGAATGGGATAAAAATTCATCCTGCAAGCG
Source organism: Lissonota sp. PSUC_FEM 10030012 (assembly GCA_018491695.1). NCBI lineage: Eukaryota > Metazoa > Arthropoda > Insecta > Hymenoptera > Ichneumonidae > Lissonota > Lissonota sp. PSUC_FEM 10030012. The sequence continues at coordinate 9,941 of JABMBS010061040.1, read as the reverse complement.
GGTTCACGTCTATATATCGGAGAAGAAGGGAAAAAAACCGGCATCACATTGCACGAGAGGGAAAAATAATGACGAGTCTATAATCGCACCTAAACTCGGGCTTATGTGTATATATTATTGTATTCGAGGATAATGTATTCTCCTCGTGTTCGTTTTTTATCTCGTCCACGCAGGTGCAATCATCGTCGATGCGATAATCAATTGCTATCGATTTAGCCACGTGCCAATGTATATCCTGCACAACGACATAATTACAACGTCGACGAATTATCGAAGATCGTTATAATTCCCAACGATTGACTTTTCAAATTGCGGTCGTGGAATTTATCCCCGGATATAAGCGAAAATTCTAAACTTTGTAATTCTTAGTAGCTTTTTTCATTTTTTTAATGATTGCTTTCACAATCGCGTGCGATAGAATGAAAATTACACCAGAGGTCGTGCAATAAAACGCTCCGCATATTAAAAACGAAACTTTGGATGAAATCTTGGTTGGAGTGAAACTTGGATAAAATATACTGGAAAATGGGAAATTCTGAATAATTCTGGAGTTTACTCAGAGTGAAAAGAAGCGGCGAAACTTTTGCAACAATGTTTCGGGATTCGCAACGCGAGAGGAAAAGAAGCAAAAGTCTCGCTCGCATTTTGTTGGTGCGTTCATTGCGGGGGAGGCCACTCCAGAGGCCCTCTCTCATACTCTCTATCTCGAGGTCGATTAATTTAATTCGGTCGATTAAGGCCAAAGGCCGGTTTGCCCGGCGCGACGATCGCCTCCTCGGTATTAAATTTTTTTTTTTTTTTTTCAAACATCGTCAAAGTCCTCCGACAACGAGATTAAACTCTCGAATAAACGCGAGACTAAAACTGCGGAGATGCTAACAATGAAGATGGAATAAGAACTAAGAGCTCGTGGATCATAGTAAAGAATGAAAGCACAAAGAATCAAGCACCGAATGAAACTTGTAAACAAATATTTTTTAATTAATAAATATGCATATTCCCGTTATTTCCCAAGTTGTTTTTTTGCATGCGCCCTCTGAATTTTCAGTTTTTGCTATAAACAAACATATCGAACCGAAATAAGCGCTCAATTTTCATATTAACTAGCGCCCAAATCATGATACATTTCCGATTGAAATAACATGGGATTTTTGCACTTTTTGCATTCGATTGTTTTTGTCTGCAACAAATGTAGCTACAATAATAATAGATGCATATTTTTATAGGAAATTGAACGCTCTACAAAAATGATCTCTTATGTTTTTTTGATAAATTCATTCCTTCAAAAGTCATTTAAAGTGAAATTTTGTTCATGGCCAAACTCATTGTTCTTCTTCCTCATAAAGGAAGCTTTGTTTTTGTCAAACAATTTTTTTCAAGATTTTCATGTCAGTATGTTCAGAATCTCCCAAAACATCCAAAAAACCCATTTAGAAAAAATGTCCGGATGTATATATGTGTTGTAACGCGGTTTTTTTTTGCCGTGTTACAAAGCAAGTAACAAACAGTTCGAAATGCACTCCATCCTTGCTACGAGAGCCGCCACCTGTCCATTCCGCAAAGAGTTCGATTGATAGAGAAAAAGAATTTTTACTAAATACGCACTATCCTGTAAATTACATGTATGGAAGGACACGCGGTCATGAGGAGAAACCAGGATCAACTATAAGAAAGCCACTCGTCCATTCCACGTTGTAATGCGCTTCCGGGAGACGAATCAAGGGAGGAAAGACATCCAGGATTCCATGACATCAAGGTTCCAGTTCCCTGCCAACGCTGCAACTTCCGAGTCATCAGAATCAGCTAGGAAGTCAATCATCGATTGCACGGCCAGGAATATTACAACGTGGCGAGATCTCCCCGCCCATAAATCAATCAAATATTCGCGTGCGCTCGTTGTACCTTTTCGTCTAACGCCAGCGAGACAGCCTGGCGCCCGTCGCCAGACATAAGCGTAGAAAAATTAGAATAGAGTGGGGGGCGATGAGTTCTCGTCTTCCGGGGAGACATGTAGATCGAGACTCTCGTAAACCGCGACAGCGGAGCAGATAAGACGTATTAGTAGAAGAAGAGCTTTTTGATGGAGAAAGAGAAACGAGGGAGACGGAGAATATTCGAGGACCAAAGGAAATTGCCATATTGGGCCGGAGAAATCCTGAATATTGTATTGCCGTAAAGCCGGTGAGTCCTTGTTACGTTTTCGCTCATCATCAATCGTGATTATTATTTTCTGCGAATTTTCGAATTATTTCATGGTACAGTTTTTGAGAAATACCAATCAATTGCTATTGCGCGGTAACCTTGCGCGTGGAAGTCGAGAGTTCGTCGTGTCCCCTAGCGGGTCGAGCGATCAAAAAATTTGACTGGTTACTGAAAGTGGTAATGTTAGACGCAATGATTCACTTTTTTGAGTGGTAAAAAATTCCGTCTTCAAGCGATTGTGGTACCACATTCGCAAGTCACTACCAGTCATATTTTGGGTGGTAACGATTTTCTGCAGGTCTACTAATTTGCCGCTACCAGTTTTCTCGTGGCCCGCCCGCTCGATTCTCGCTACCAGCAATATGTAGGATGGTTATTCGGTTCTCGTGGCCCCGCTCGATTCTCGCTACCAGTTTTATTTTGAATGATCCTTAGATTCTCGCGGCCTCACTCGATTCTCGCTACCAGTATTATTTTGGAAGTTTCCCGGGTAAAAAATAATTAATTGATAATTTAAAATTTTATGTAAAGCCTCAAAACTTGATTTCAGGACCCCTCACCCGTCATCAATTAAGTGGTCCCTCATAACTTAATGTCAGAGCCCCTGACCCCTCATAATTTATGTAAACCCGCGAAACTTGTGTTCACGGTTGGTACTGATTTCAGTTTCTAAGTCCATTTTTCTGGCTTATGTTGCATAAATGTGATATGTGTATAATTCTATTCTAAGTGGTCGATGGTGTAGTGGTTAGCGTGTCGGTATAACACAGTCGATACCACGGTCGTACATACAGGTCTGGAAACTCCCGTGGTGGGGGTAGTCCGCTTATCGATGCAAGTTGTGTAGTTCATATATTTGCCACTGTGATCGCTGCGATCTAAACCCTCGCGCGAAGACGATGGGGAAGTGAGATAGAGACAGCGCTGTTTAGGTTAATTCAACATGTCATAAGGTTCAGTGCCTAAATTCTTGGCGTATTACCGTAATATTTTGGGTTCAAATCCACGATTTTTTTCAAAAATATATAATTACGGTCGTTAGGTATGTCAGTTGTTGAAGCAACTGCTAATAAAAATAAATATGTATTTTGGTAATTTTACATAATACAAATAAATATTTGAGTATTCGTAATTTTTTATTTCATTTTTAGCAAAGGTTCGAGGTTCTTTAAATTAAAATAAGTAGAAGTAAGAAATAAACTTCACACACTTTTTTCTTCTTAATATTATTTTATTTTGGTTCTTGAAAATTTGAACATTTTCAAGAAGTATTTTGTAAGAAAAACGCTTTAATATTATTGATTCGTCAATTTCGATAGCTTTTTTTTTTACAACAAATAGTTTTTTTAATTTAAGGTTTTCCTGATGAGCGTTTTGCCTCATACGTAGCCTTATATAATAAATTATCGCGTAAGACAAAATTTCGGATGCATGCTCAGTGCAAGGGAATGTGAAGATGTAAAAATTAAGCACTTCATCGAGAGTCAAGTCAAAAACATCAGAGCAAGAGGAATATTTTGCAAATGAACTTTCTATATAACTGATAAGTTTGAAGAAATGAAGATTAGCGTGGATGAGACCACCACGAGATTACATCTGCACTAGTTGAGATACAGAAGACACACCATCAGACTTCATTTTTATTGCTCGTTCACAGCCGGCACACGATTGATATTTCTTTAAAACTTGCTTGCATAAGTATCCTGTGAAACCATGTAATAAGTTAAATAAAACATGCTCAATTAAAACTGCCAGCCCCTCACAGGAAAATGTGAAATTGTGAATTCTACGTCTGCAATGCATAAAGCAAGCTGGAACAGAAATGGCAACCCTAGCATATCAAAGGACCGTGTGAAACCACCGTCAAGCCACTACAAAAACGACGGTGGTTTTGTACGAATTTATGCTGCCGGAACCACCGCGGGAACCACGGTCCTGTTTTGAGCGTGGTTGTTTAATAACCAATGACAATTGAAACCACCACAAAAACGACTGGACCAAAAATCCTTTAGCGTGGATTTACAGCAGAAAACCGCCGAAACCACCATAGCAACCACCGTCGTTTTCATAGTGGTTTATAGGGTCGCACATTCTGCTAAGAAAGAAAGCAACACACGATACACACAGATGTTAGTATAATACCAAAGTCGTTTTGTTAGAAAAGAATTCATCGAGCGAGAAGAAAAAGCTTTATTTATGAAAAAGCACCTGTCACGTAGTAAATTATACAATCAAGAATCGAAGATCGTGCATAGCCATGGTCCGAATTGGAGTCGATCACATCATCTGCTTCCCAGTCACCGTGTTGCAGGATTTCGTCGAGTTTTTGTCGAACTTTCTCTAGATATACAGTACTCTTGCCTTTTTGCTTTTTGTCGTAAATCTTCTCGATATCACTGATGGCGAATAGCATTGGCGGAGAAGAATTTTCCGAAACAGTGCAATTACCACATCTTGGTGGTCTTATCAGACTATATACGGATAGCACCTTGTATAACTGGAGAAAAGTGGGGCAGCTCGGGTGGTCATTACATCCTGCACACTGACGTATCGTGCCGAAGAATTTCTAAAGTACGTTTCAATTACATATGTATTGAATACAATGAGCAATCAAAATTAGACAAGTTATTTAACGTGAAATTTACCTCCAAATTATCCTGATTGAGTTTTCCGCTCAATAAGTACTGAAAATCGTACTTGTTTATAAGATAACCACAAAGATCCATCGTCGATTGAAGGGATATTCGCAACTCTCGTGATGTCTCTTGGGTAAGGAATTCGTAGTCTGGAATGTCCTTGTTAACCATTGCCGATTCCCAGTCATTCAGCCACTGGAGTGAATCTTGCAAAACCTATAAAGAATGAAGAAACCCAAACATTGCAAAAGACCCCATTCGACATTAGTGTACATCTATTATTAAGGAAAGGGAAAGTAATGTATAAAAAATCAATCGTTCTTGCACCTTAAAATCCTGACAATGTGGCGTGAGTCCTTGATTAGGCATTTTGCGATTTAACGCATCGAACATATTGTTCAGCTGTCTGCAAAAAGAAACCGTTTGTTCGCATCCGCGAAATTCTTCGTACCCATGCGACAGATAAAACTCCAGCCCAGTGGCGACGGTGTTGCTAAATATCTAATACACAATAAGACATTTGCAGACAATAAAATTGCACAAACAAATTCCTATCTTGAATAAAGCGCTAAAGTACCTGGGTGGCTAGCCGGACTCGCATTTTTGATGTATTGTCCAAAACAACGTGTCTGTTGGTTATTTTTGGACACTGTCGGGCATTTCCTGGGTGGTTCGTGTCAGCGCGAAACAATACGTTGAAATATTCCCACAAGACATAGTCATCCGTCGATTTCAATTGGAGAAGGTAAGTAGTATAAGTTAGACTGTATGTCTCTTTCTATTTTTTTTTGTGTATCAACGATTACTTTTTTTGCAGGTGCTTCGGTATGCCAAGGAAGGTACGTATCAATTATTTCCATCATTACTGTATTTATAATGTATTTATATATGTATTTGAGATATTTCCATTTTGAAACTTACCCGCAATATTTTGTTGTTGTACAACCGGTTGCGAATATTCTTGAAGACGTGGCAGATGTCCGAAAATGCGAATACCTTCCTTTCCTCATCCAAGGGGTGAGTGAACCACGATTTCGTATCCTTCATCGTCCCTCGGATGTTCAAAATCGACCACATCTTCGCGTTGGTTGTAGCGCCATCGGCAATTACTCCATGAATCAAGGCTCCGCATTTTTCCAAATAGCAAATAGCTGTTACTACCAGTCTAGCGAGTTGGTCTCCTTTCACGGAATTTTTTGATGCAAACACTGCAATCGGTTGTGTATATGAATCAGCGAGAGGCTGAAACATTAACACAAGACCGTGTGTTGCTTGTTCGTTGATGTCGGTGGATTTTGGCCCGTCATCGCCAAAATCCGTCAAGCCGGTGTAAGTTAAGTTCCTCGAACAAACTCCCACAGATTTCCGGAGGTTAATTTCGTCGAGCAGTAATACGCCGTGACGCTGTAGTGGAGTTTTGGAAGCGAAATGCTTTTCCAGTAGTTTCGCAGAATCCTCGTCGAAGCCACACTTCATTTTGATTAATGAGGAACAACTACGAACAGTTCTCGTGCACGGTAATGGCAGCATATTGTTCGTCCGCAAAAACTCATAATATCCCGGTGAGCGTATATTCATGAGCATACATAGCATCAACCACTCCTCGTCGTAACGTCGACCTTTGGGATTCGCTTTGCTTGCTGCTGCAATGATTTCGCGAATTACTATTTTTTGAGAGGCTGGCATGTTCAATTTGGCACATTCCGCATCCAAAGTCGTATTTTTTATAGCAGCTTTTTGTGTTTCTTCTGTTTTCAGCGACGACGTCAGTTGATGCACGCGTCTCTTGGCTCGGAATTTTTGCTTTTTTACACAGCTACATATTTTTAGCTCGCATTGTAATTAACTTCACTCGATCGTGGAGATTAGGAACATAACGAATTCGTTGCATCGTCACACGTTTTTGTTGCCGTACTCTTTGTTGTAATGCGAGTTTCCTCATTTTCGCGCAAGCATCACACCTCGATTTATTACATACGAGACGACAGCCTTCACTTCGCCATTTTCCCATGCCGTCGTGATATGATGCACCGATGGGTATGAAATAAATGCTGATGTCACCCAAACCGTTGCAAATGGTTGCTCTCCTAAACCTCGTCAAAATGTCCGGAAGCGTTTCGATCGTTGTTAAAGACGGATCGAAATTGAAGACGTGATGTGTGACGTGACGTCCATAAATGAAGTAGTTGAGGCTTCGATTGGCATCGAGTGTCACATACCTCTCCGTCAAAGGACAATGTACGTCGTTTTCGAGCTTCATTACAGCGTATGAAAAAATTATGCATTGTCCCTTTGGAGTTGATACCTCGGTGATACTCCACAACTCCGGTAATTGAACCGTGCGATCTATACAACAAGTCGAACCGTCTTGCCAAACTCCTGAAACGATTAAATTAGATATTATTTATATGAAATTGAACGTTTATATTTTGGGGCTAAGAATCGTCAATTTTTTGCGTCAAAAAATTCGAAGAAAGCCTTTAAACACTGTAGCTTACTTACAAACAGGAGAATATTCTAATACTCACGTTCGCTGATGCCAACGGGTGAAAGCATCCTGAAAGGCATCTGAGAAGCTGATAAATCTGCTTCTGAAGAGTCAGCGCTTCTCTCCGACGGTAGCATTCCATCATCCGCAGCTAGCGAAGCTGCATGCGATGAGATATCGATATTGCAAATAGAATAAAAAATGCAATTACTTTTTAATTCACATTTAATTGTATACTTTTGTATTACATTAATGTGAACAGAAGAATATTCTTATACTCACGTTCGCTGATGCCGATGCGTGAAAGCACCTCAAAATGCATCTCAGAAGCTGATAAATCTGCTTCTGAAGAATCAGCATTCTTCAGCAACTGCAGTGTTCCATCATCTACAGCTAGTGAAGCTGCATATGATGAAATATCTATGATGCAAACAGAATAGAAAACATATTTACATTTCAATTTACATTTAATTTTACATTTTTGCATGTTACTTTATTATGAAAATTACTTTTGGTTTCGGGGATCTCCTCAAACAAAGTGCTAAGGACTTGCACTGACGGTTTCATGAATATAGCAGACTCAACATAGACCCCCGGTCGATTTCCAATTGACAGGTTGGCACTTCGTTCTGTTAGCGGAAGACGATTGACTTGTCGAGTAGATCTACTGTATTCATGGAAGGGAACCACATTTTCTTTTTCCAGTAAATCACGGTCGAATTTCGACGGTACAGCGGAATCGTTGAGACGTGCACGCTTGTACGTTACCTATACATAAAAAATACATTATTCATGATAAAAAATGAATAAGTTTTTTTTTAAATGAACAACTTACTTGTGCAATGATCTGCCCATTTGAATCGCGCTTTCTCCATTCATGGGCTACATTATTTTCATCGAAATGTTTTTCGCATATCACTTGCGACGGTTCCAGCTTTATGACACCTGGAATTGCGTTTTCCCACTTTGAGCGCAAAACATTGTCACTAGGCACCCGGAAAAACGACATCTTTGCATTATCGGCTTTGCGGCCGGTATTGCAATAAGGAACAGCGCACCGTTTTGGCATTTTTACCAATTTTTCAAAAATCGTTTCTTTTTTATTACATTTTATTTTTATCCCAACCACAGCAAAACAAAACGTATGACAGCACAATATCTGACACTGGGATTTTGAGGTTAAGCTTGAGAATATCCAGAGCGGGGATAGATCGCAGAGACGCGTAGTGACGGAATTACGAACTATTCCAGTGCTTCGATAAGCTGTCTACCCCCACCCTCGAAATTTGGCTGAGTTTCCAGACCTGTATGTACGACCGTGATGGGGAGGCACCCTAAGCGATAAAAGCCATAGACATAAAGTATGGACTACGCGTACCGTGTTTGAAGCCATTGCAAAACATGTCCCCCGAGGGAAAGAGATAGCGACAATTTCGGGCCACGTCTTATCTCTTTCTAACTCTCTGATCAAATACTGTTAGAAAGAGACAAGACGTGGCCCGGAATGGTTGCTATCTCTTTCTCTTGGGCGGACATATTATGCGCAGTCCATACTTCATGTCTATGAGAAAAGCAGAGAGAACGGATAATTCGGGAGTTCCTGCAGGTCGCATTGATTTTGTCTGGACAGGGTGGAGACTAGCCCTGACGTATCGTTCCTTTGCTCGCTCGTTCGCTCTCTTGCAAGTGTTTCTTCAGTTAATAAAGCTCGGATGCAGAGGGCGCTTCTCGCTCGCACACGTAAACACATACGTACATACAGTGAAAACACATACATGCCACAGAAGTATAGTAACGGTGCCACTACCTCTGAGCCCTTTTCAGCGCAGGGCGCCGGCGTTGGCAGTGCACATCTAGGAACAGTTCACCCAGCTTGCTTGCTAAATGCCCGTACATGTAAGGCTTCGCGTACAAGAATCAAATTAGAAAAACACCCTTATTACATGCTCGTGCTGGGATCGATATACAAATATATATATATATATATATAAGCATTCGTACCAAGTGTGTTCAGCTGAGATTTGTGACTTTTGTCACTTAAAAAAATGCTTCATATTCAGGACGATGATAGTATCACGTGCAATATGGTCGTGTGTGGCTCATCGTACAAAAGAATATGAGACAAGAAAATCATCAATGCTCTATTACATTGTTGGAACCATAATTTTGTCGATCAACCGATTTAACAAAAAACACCGGGGCATTTAGATACACATGATACTATGCGAATGCCTGTGCCCCGTATCGGCGCAGCCTTGAATAGTCTTGCAAGTTCGCGAGTTCAGTGTCACGCGAGGGTGAGGTGAGTTCAGTAACCAGTGAACACCGATTAACGTGTCATTCCACATATTTCACTTCCAGCCCCTAACTATATATATCTAACATTTATACCCTCTGGTCTACATCATTTTTCGAAGCCTCTGGTGGTCTACACCATGGGTCATAATGATCCGAAATTTGTATCCTTTATAGAAGTGATTCAAAGCATTTATTTTTAAAGTTTTAGTAGTGAAATGGAATAATCTTCTGAATGTCCCAAATAAGAATATGCAAGAATAATTGCGCTATCGACATTTGATAAAAAGTTATTTAACAAAAAAAAAAAAAAAAAAAAC
>JABMBS010059931.1:0-10901 GCA_018491695.1 Lissonota sp. PSUC_FEM 10030012 | reverse complement strand
TTTTTTCTTTAACGGGCGCCAGGTACGAGAGTACCGAGGGAAAAACTCTAAGATGATGAAAACGACGAATCTTCCTGGTTAGCTACAGCTGTAAATTATGTAGAGTGGGGGGTTCGAAGAAAGAAATAACACTCGGTCAAAGAATTTCACTCTAGCCACACATGATAATTATATTTCCAAAAATAAATATCCTTTACACAAAAAAAAAGAATCACTCCCGATTATACGGATCTCGACTACTCTACTATTCGCCGAGTGAACCGTGTCTCGAGGTAATTTTCTACAAATTTTAAAACGTGCGGTAGAGATATTTAATTTAATACGCTGCTTCTAATCTTAACGAAATTTACAATACACGGTAGTTCTTTTCCGGCAATTACTCTTCGCTGTTAACTTTATCAAAATTCGACGTCGCTATTTATTCCCGATCTTTCCCGAGATGATGACCGTGATACACAACGCGTTATAATACAAATTCAACCGGTATTAATCAACGATCTTCACGGGACAAAGACTCGATTATCCGAGCACGCCGACACGATACAATACACAGCCGTCGAGTTTGGAATACGTTACGAAGACATTTTTGCAATAAAATTGAGGTCTAGAGAGTGTAGAAAGAACAAGACTCACGTTAATTTCCCACAGTATTAGAGACTCTTTCCTTATCCTCGAGTTCGTTTTCTTTCTACTCGTCCTTCCTCTCTATGGAGTTCTAATGCCCTTCTCTCTCTCTCTCTCTCTCTCTCTCTCTCTCTCTCGCTCTCTTTTCCGTGAGTATTACGGTTCACTGTCTTTTGCCTGTCACTTTTGAGCTTCTTACTGCCGCTTTTTGCTTGCGGGCGTACCTTCTTTCAGGTTTAGAGCATGCTTTTTCCACTGCTCATTACTGTGGTATATCATTATCGGCTGGATTCGGGTTATTTTCCTGGACAAATTGAAGTAAAAATTTCTCGCTTGAGCTAACCTCACTTTTCTGGCTGGATTTTCTGCCGGGATTCTCTGACTTCGAAGCATACCGCGCCTGCGCAGCAATCTTAGCTTCGTTGTGCGCCTGCCCACCGTCTAATTTCATTGAGTGACGTCGAACATCAACTCGTCAGCTGATCTTCACATACGCATTCGATTCACTCACCTATTGCTGTCATCGTGTTCTACGCCTGCGCTTCAATTACACGTATCGTAGCTTCATCACCTCTTCGATATATATCGATCCACTATTCGATTATTGACCAGTCGCACATGTGCATATCAACATCGTGAGCTACGCCTGCGCCAAAACTGGTATTACCTTCGTCACCGCTTATATCACTGTCGGTACATCAGCTCTCTACCGCGACTGTGAATTTCGTACAAGATATACTTATGTCGGATTGTGCTCCTCGGCAGTGCTTTAAATGCTTCAAATGCCTTAAGAATATAGCACGTGACTGTGCCACGTGCTCTACTTGCAACAAACATTTCCATCCGGGCTGTAGCATATCGTACATTACGTATCGGACCGCGTCTAGCTGTTGTATTACTGCCTTTTCAACTGATGAGATCTTCTACGACGCTTCGATAAACTCCAATCTACCTCATAGTTCTACTGACTCTGATACTCATTTGTCACGCACAAACAACAATACCACGATGTCGCAGAGCAATATTGCATCAACTGACACGCTGAACCTGATTATGAAAAAATTAGACAAATTATCTGATATGCACGTCAAACTTGACAATTTCATTGAACAACAGTCCAACACCAATATTGATGTCATGAAAAAATTGGAGCTCATTCCGAAATTGATGCGGGACGTCGAGGAGCATAATATCAGGATTACTAGAGTGGAGCAACAGTGCACTGCGCTTGAAACGGCTGTGAATGTACCAAGCACATCGAACAACAATCCATCTCTACAGTCGCTGTCTGAGATCCTAATCACTGGTATTCCGGAGGAAGTTAACTTGGACTCGCATACCATTGCTGAGCGGGTCTTATATGCCCTGGATCTACGTCATTTATCCGGAGACGTACTAAAATCACGGGATATGATCCGCAAAGCTCGCCCACCGATTCTTAACATTGAGGAAGCATCTGCAACAGCATCATCTTTACCCTTGACTGCTCCATCAAAGATCATGAAATCCATCATTATCACGCTTAAATCGAATACGATTCGGAACTACATCTTAGAGAGGAAGCGTGACACACCATCGCTGTCGGTGCGAGCTGTATTTGGAGGAAATACGCCTGGCAATATTTTCTTACATGAGGTGCTCACAGCTTCAACCTATAGTTTATTTACACGCACCAAAGCAAAAGCGAAATCCTCTTCGTTCAAATATGTATGGGTGAAAGACGGCCAAATTATGGTTAGAAGGGCGGATGGTGAACCCGTAATAAAAATCAACAACGATGCTGACTTATCGAACCTAACCTGATTAACTAACATCACAGATTCTCTCGGAAACTCATTTGACATATCTTTAATCACTCAATCAGGAATTACTTAAATCTCTAACGCGTCTGATAAATATTGTAGCTACGATTGAAGTGCATCGTAAACTGTGTACGTATACTCATGATTACAGAAATAGCATCCCTTGTTCTTATCTCTTACTCTTATCTCATTATTTAGTTTAAATACTACGAGAGCCTACAAACTTCGATCTATTGAATGATATTGAAATACTTAATGTAACTTAACTCTAATAAGATCTGTACACTGTACACTGACACTTGATACGATCCTTAGTATGTCCAGCGTTTACCACGATTTAGTGTCCAGTGTATTATCTTTCATTATAATTGATTTATTATCAACTTTCTATTATACTTTTCTATTATATTCATATGTATTACATCTATTATATCTATCTATCATTGTATTATCTCGTTTGCCCTATAGCTTGTTTGGGCATATTAAATGTATCAATCAATCAATCAATCTCTCTCTTTCTCAATATCTCCGTACGTTATTCGTGAAATTGCTCTTTTCTCGTTAATCGCTCGGAAGAGACTGACTCCTGTCCGTCTCGCGGGACGCTCGAGTCTCTCTCCTCCCCCCAAGTCCTAATCGTAATCCTAACGAGTCTTCTCATTGGTAATAATTATAGCATATGGGTGATCGGTGACGAATGACACGCTTTGATTCTTCCCAGGCGTCGTGGCCGGTGGTCGCCCGCTAATTCCTTCGTAACGACGCCTCATGCTCCCGCCTTTATTATCGAGTGTACCGTGTTGTGAGCGAGTGAATGTATGAGTTTTCCGCGTCCCTTTAATGTTGTCCCGTGATCCTTTTTGTAATAATTTTCCTCCTCCGACGTACATGAAATTAAATTATAAAGAGTGAGTCTATACTCTTTTATAAAAAGTATGCCCTGTGATCTCGTTTGCGGGAGTTTCATATGTTCCATAAATTTGTAACGGGCGACATAAAATATACCTCGTTACAACACTCCCCTCCTTAGACTTGACTGCCCTCAGTCAAGAGGTCTTCACAAACTCCCCGGTCTCCATAAATACCGTGACGACGGCACCCAAAACGAGATCACAAGTCAACTTGGCGAAAAATAAATAGTCAAAATCAAATCAAAGTAATTGTGTATCACGTAAGACATCACGGACGAACATATCGGACGGACAATTCATGGAAACAGATCGGGACTACTTGCATATAAAATGATGACAGCGCTACTGCTCAAAACTGTATTTTATTTATTCTATTTTATAGTCCCCTCAAGTGTATCGACGATATAGAAAATGACAAAAAAAATATAGTATCGTAAAAAAAGAAAAAGAAAAGATGAACGAAAAGAAATCGTTATGGATCGTTGTTGTATTTCGTCGTTACTCTCATGGCTGAGATCGGCGTCTGTCTCTGTCTTCTTGCCCTTTTGGTCCCTGATAATAGACAGCGCAGTTCGGGCACGTTCTAATAGTCGTTCCTCCTATGCCGCAAATAAAGCAGACACGTTCTTGAGATAACGGTCTGGGGCAGTTGGTCCGTTTGTGTCCCGTCTCTCGGCAGTTCCAACACTCGTTGGAGGGCTTTACCGGGGTGGGGCGAACCGAAAGTCGGCGCGCAAGATGGAGTTGTTGTAATTCTCGACGTTCCCAATAGATCCTTTCTTCCTCATCAAGTTTTAAATTCATTGCGGTCTCCTCGTCGATGTCCGATCCCGTTGTCTCACGAGGTTGATTTGGGGTCTCTTCGGGACGATTTTCCTCCCTTTCGTTTCTCGATATGTTGTCTGACGGTGTTTCGGGACTAAGTGGGACTTCATCCTGAATTTCAATGATATGGTCCGTCGTTTCCGGATGTGATTTGATCGGAGAGGTTGCCGTTTGGTTTACTATCTTGTCTGACATCGGGCTCTGCAAGTCGAGTTCGGTATCGTCCCGTTCTGCTGCATATCGGGCATTGCGGAGGTGGATCTCCCAGCGAGTTGCCGCAATGGAAGCCATGTCGAGGGGTTTTCGAACCGCTTCACTCAATCCATATCTCGCTCCTATCTCCTTCTCTGTTTCCATGGCTATCTTCAGGCGATTTTCCATCTCCGTGGCTAGAGCAAGCGTTGCAGGGATGTTATTTTTACGGGACTCCTCATCTGCCCGTAGCATTATCTCCGTTAGCCATCGCAATTCGGGACACTCATCGGACATCTTGAATACCTGTGGAAGAAACCAAGGAACGATACGGTTTTAAGTCATCAATAGATACTTTCGGTATAATGTGACCTTGACTGTCAGTCAACTCAAAGACTACCGGTGATAAAACGCGGCTAATGGTGAAGGGGCCATGATATTTAGGGGCTAGTTTGGCTGCAATAAATTGCGGTCCCGATGACAAAATTCGTTGTCTCCGAAGTACCATATCTCCAATCTTATAAGTCGTAGGATTTCGATGTTTATTAAATTGAATAGATTGGCGACGATAGGCTTCTTCGAGGTCATGTTGGATCTTCTTGCGAAAAGGGTCCAACTGTTGCATGCGACCCGACCAATGATGGATATCCGTAGGTATAACTTCGCGAGTTCCTGATTCGCGGCGATAGAATTGATGTGGTTTTGGGCTTCTTCCAAAGATCAAATATGCGGGACTGGTCCCGATTGATGAATGGTGAGCCGTGTTGTAAGCAAATCGAAATTCGGATAGGTGGGTATCCCACGTGCGATGGTCATTATCCAGGAACGAAACTATCATTGTCTTTAATACTCTGTTAACTCTTTCAACAGGATTGGCTTGTGGATGATATGGTGGAGTGGTTGTATGAAAGATGCCGTACTCCTCCGCAACCGCACGTAAGCTTTGATTAACAAATTCCGTCCCGTTGTCTGTGAGAAGGATTTCTGGAGTTCCCCAGCGTGAGATAACTAGCTCCTCCAGTGCTTCCCGGATTTTCTTCCCGTTGGCCTTCTTAAGGGGACACAGCTCTATCCACTTGCTAAATAAATCTTGAATAACCAACACATAAGCGTTTCCTGCCCGACTCCTTGGAAAAGGTCCCATTATATCAGCGGCTACTACAGCCCACGGTTCCTCAATTACTCTTCTGCCCATAAGTCCGGCAGGTTGTCTAGTCGGAGCTTTCGTACGTTGACAGGTTTCACAATGTAATACATATCGGGACACGTCAGCAAACATCCTTGGCCAATAATATGCCTCAACAATTCTTTTGAACGTTTTGTCCACACCTAAATGTCCCGCTTGTGGAGTGTCATGGTTTTCTCGTAATATAGTTAATCGTTTATGTTGTGGGACGACTAATTTCCATTCGGAGTCTTCTGCCCCAGGTCTATTATCGCGTACGAAGCGGCGGCGTAGATAAAGTCGATCACCGACTATTTTCCAATCGGGAAAACGAGCTGGTGTGGCTTGTATTTCGGTGAGTCGTCGCGTATACCAAGGATCGGCTATTGGAACGTTTTCTACCTCCTCAGTTTCATCTTGAGTGACAGGTGTTCTAGTACTCAGCATTATCGTGGTCTTTGACAAGTCTGGGATTTCTGGTGGTATTTCCGGTAATTCCTCATTGGGAACCTCTTCATGTACTCTGGAAAGAGCGTCCGGGAGATGGTTCAAAGAACCCTTCCGATAGATGACATCGAAATCGTATTGCATAAGCTGGATAGCCCATCGTGCTAGTCTTCCTTTTGGTTCTTTCAAGGAGCGTAACCATTTTAAGCTAGCGTGATCCGTTATTACGGTAAAATGATATCCTTCCAGGTATTCGCGGAATTTTCGAATTGACCAAAGGATAGCCAGGCATTCTAGTTCGGTAACATTGTAGTTACGTTCAGCAGGTGACAAGCTGCGGCTCGCATAGGCGATTGGATGTTCGGCGCCATCAGGTTCTTGAGTCAAGACCGCTCCGAGTCCCGTAAGACTGGCATCAGTCTGTAACGTAAATTTCTTCGTGAAATCGGGACGAGCTAAAGTAGGTGGTTTCATCAGAGCTTGCTTTAGCTGATCAAAAGCCGATTGTTGTTCGTTGGACCAATTCCATCTTTGACGCTTCTTTGTTAATCTTGTCAAGGGTTCTGCAATTGTCGCATATCCAGGGATAAATCTACGATACCATGAAGTGGCCCCAAGAAATCGACGCAGCTGTTTCAAGGTACGTGGCTCCGGGAATTCCTGGATTGGCGTTGTTTTGCCTGGATCCGCTTGTAGGCCTTCGTGATTGACTAGAAAGCCGAGGTATCGTACCTCACTACGACAAAATTCGCATTTATCTGGATTGATTAGAAGGCCAGCATCGAAAACTATGTCAAAAATCCGTCTCAGCCAGATCAAATGTTCCTCGAAGGTTTCCGTAACCACGATTATATCGTCAAGATATGCGAAAGCGTGTGGTTCCGACTCGGGAGTAATTAAACGGTCGAGCAAACGTTGAAAGGTTGCTGGAGCGTTGGTTAATCCAAATGGCATTCGAACGAACTGGAAAAGGCCTCGTTGGGGTACGGTGAATGCTGTTAATTCTCGCGACTTGACCTCCAACGGGATCTGATGGAAAGCTTGACTTAGATCTAATGTTGAAATGTATCGAGCACATCTCAAGCGATCGAGAATCTGGTTCATATACGGTAGAGGATAAGCGTCCTTTTTAGAGACCGCATTAACCTTACGAAAATCCAGACAGAAGCGATAAGTGTTGTTGGGTTTCTTAACCATGACGATTGGACTACTCCAATCACTCGTCGATTTTTCTATTATTCCTGCGGCTAACAAGCGATCCACTTCGTTGTACATGGAAACTCGAACAATCGGTGTCACCGGATAGTATCGTTGTTTAATTGGGGCTGAATCACCCACATCGATCTTATGTTCAATTAGAGTCGTAACTCCCGCGGCGTTTTTCATCCGTGGAAGTTCTGCTGCCAGAAATTTGTCGAGTCTATCTGATTCGGTTGCGGTCAAGTCAGAAATAGGGGCACAGATATCTATTGCATCAGGACCATCCACCGGTTCGAATTCGTACTCATCTTGGCGAGTGTCTCCGAAAAACCTACGTCGATGTTCATGGTCGACGATTATGTGCATCGTTGCTAATGCATCCAATCCCAGAAGTAACGGGACAGGTAATTCCGGTTGAACACGAGCTACAATGTTAAAACTTCGCCCCTTTAAGACGATCGGTAATTCCATTTCCTCGTTGCAGCAAATTGATCTTCCGTCTGCGATCGTACTGGTTCTTTCAGGAATTTTTCGGGGTCTAAACCCAAGACTTGTAGCGAGTTGAATCCCCTGTGAACCGACGAATGTACTGGTTGCTCCACTATCAACCATGCTCGGTAGTCGTCGTCCCGAAAGATTCAAAAACACCACGAGTACTGCCCTTGCGTGGACATCATCCGCGACGGGGCTACATAAAAATTCCGGTATTACCTTTGTGGTTACTGATGTTACCGGTGAGGTCTTTGATGTTAGAACAGGAGTCGCCCTGACCTCTTTCAACGGCTCCCTTGCTCGTTTCCCTGACAATGGTGGTCGGTGCGGGTAGTCTCGCCTATTTTTCCACAACGGTAACATTTTAACATTTTTGGTACAGCGCATCCACGCTCGTAATGTCCCGGTCGCTTGCAACGACGACAGACGACTTCATCAGGGTTGGGAGTTCTCGGAGAACGTGGCGAATTTCCTCCGACCGATGGTGATTGTTTACTCTTATTTTCAGGGGTTAAGTTTGTCGGTCGCATCGGTGTTGGTGGACGTGAAAAAGCTTTATTAGAATCCCGTGGACTGCGATTTGGGCTACGATGATAGTCCCGTGGTTGATCATAATCTTTACGTGGTTCAAAAGAACTCTTGGGCGATTGATACGAATCCCGATAGTCCCGTCGGTATCCTTCATGTTCTCGTCGGTGGTAAGGACTCTCCCCTCCTTGATCTCTGGATCTAGGGGAGAAAGTCTTACGTTGTGAGTCGTGATTATCCACCAAACCGAAATTTACATGACGATCCTTCAGGCGTTCTTTATGATATGCGAATTCGGGAAAAAGTGATCTTTCAGCTGGTATCGGTTCTCTTCGTGTAGCTGCCAATCGATAACCTCTCTCCACTCGTACGGCCATTTTCTCTAGATGTTCTAAGGATCGAACATCGGGACGTTGTATTGCCACCTGCAACCTCGGTAACATGTTGTGGTGTACCAAATCTAATTGTTCTCCTTGACTCGGTAGAGGTATCATCCTTGCCATGAGGTTACGCATACAAGTAACGTATACTGCGAATGGTTCATCATCTCCTTGAATCCGGGAGCGAATTTCCAGTTGGAGAGTAAATTGAAAATCGGGATCTCCGAAATGTCGACGGAAAGCAGCTGCACATTGTTGCCAGGATGTCCAAGCTGGTCTTTCGACCTTAAACCAGTGGTAAGCCAGTCCCTCAAGGAAGAACGGCAGGCAATGCAACAAATCCTTGTCAGTGATTGGAACTAACTCCAAACCATCTTCGATTCGGGTCAGGAAAGAATTAACCTCCTCTCCTCGAGCTCCCGAAAACTTCAAATTCCATCTTCTTATGATATCGTAAGCGCCCATTACTGGCGCTTGATAACGTCCTACTTCTCTCCGATATGGTGAAGAATGTTCCAAAGGTTGTTCGTTTATTACGGGTTCTAGTCTAGGAAGTTCCGGATTGCTTCCAACGCGTCTTGGAAAGACGCCGTGAATACCTCGACCCCGTCCTCGGGACGGTATGTAATCCTCCACCGTCCTCATACTCACATTTGAGGTACCCGTATTCTCATGGCTTAAACGAGTTGAGAAATATAATCGTTCTCGGAGTGCTGCTTGTGAACCCTCAATATTGAGGCCCAATAGGGTCAATTCTTCTTTAACCTGGTCGTCGGTCAAGGTCGCGATCTCATCGGCCGTCCAACGCTTTGCCATTTTATCGTAATCTTCTTTTAGATCGTATATTTCGGAGATAAATTATGTTTAATGTCGAAAATATTTTAAAACGGGACAATCTGATTAGTCAATCGTCATATCAGAATGAGGAAGAGAGAGAAATAACAACAAAAAAAATTTTCGCAAGATATGACAAATAATTACTTAGAAGAGAAAGAAAAAAAAAATCAAATAATATAAAAATACATTAATGGTCGAACACTATATTGTGGTCAATGAACAAAATGTGAAAATCATATAGGGAAATGACTTATACACAACAAATAATTAGGCGGCACTCAGTGTTGCGCCAACATTCAATGAATAATCGGGACAATAGACAAAAGACAAGAAAAAAAAATCAATTATCGCACAATATTAGCCCGAAAATACAAAACTTATTTCCTAGCATAATTCATAATCAGATCAATCAAATTATAAATCGAATCATCAAATCACAAATCATATTTTTACCGAGGACACAAAAAAAAATTTTAAAATCACGAGATGTTGAGAAAAGAAAAAAAAAATAAAAAAGAAAAAAAAATTTTCGTCAATTCTTAAAAAGTTTTCAGTCGAAAAAAAAAGTCCAATTAAATCGAAACAAACAAAAACAAAAATAAAATCCGAAAATTTTGTCACTCACAAAAAATTTTATTTTCAAAATCCGATTTAAAAAAAAAAGGAAATGTCAAAATGGTCAAAAGTATAAAAATTTGTAATTTGTCAAAAGTGTAAAATGAAATGGTCAAAAAAAAAAAAATTAATTATAAGAAGTCAAATAATAAAATATAAAAAAAAATAAAATGTCAGCCTGTCAAATTGTAAAAACAAAATTTATGAACAAAAATTCGGAAAGGAATAACCCGCAAAAAAAATCTCGTTACCATATGGTCTCTCGGTACATAATAATTTCACAAAGTAATGATGATAATAATAATTCCTGGCTCAATATTCTCAATAATAATTCTCAAATAATATTTCTGAAATAATATTCCTATGGTAAAATTTTCACGGCCTAAAATTCGTCGACGTGCCGGTAGCGAGTCTCGATGTAGACGAGCAAAACAAAAAAAACGTACACACGGCGCGACTATCTCTCTCTAATACAACGCGTACCGCTCGCCCGCTGCCTCGCCATATACGGGACCCCGACACGGTCAAAATTTCCGTTGAAAAATTCTCGCAATTTGTCACGCAATTTCTACGAATCTCACTCACACACAAAAATATTCGCGACAATGCAAAATTTTCACAATTTTCAAACGATAAACAGCAAAAAAAAATTCTCTGACCGAAAAAAAAAAAAAAATTGTTTCCTAATACGCGTGGCTCCACGTCGGGCGCCAAATTTGTAGCGTTAATTTTCCTCAAATGTCCCG
Source organism: Lissonota sp. PSUC_FEM 10030012 (assembly GCA_018491695.1). Taxonomy (NCBI): domain Eukaryota; kingdom Metazoa; phylum Arthropoda; class Insecta; order Hymenoptera; family Ichneumonidae; genus Lissonota; species Lissonota sp. PSUC_FEM 10030012. The sequence continues at coordinate 137 of JABMBS010059931.1, read as the reverse complement.
AACGTCTACAAAAGTATCGTCCGAGAGTTTTTCCCCCTTTTTTTCTTTAACGGGCGCCAGGTACGAGAGTACCGAGGGAAAAACTCTAAGATGATGAAAACGACGAATCTTCCTGGTTAGCTACAGCTGTAAATTAT
>JABMBS010058820.1:0-10936 GCA_018491695.1 Lissonota sp. PSUC_FEM 10030012 | reverse complement strand
ATTCGTATATTTTTATAGACTCAGGACATAGATATAAATAAAAATTATTGACTTGATGAAAGACACGAACATGTTCTTTTTGAATAAATCTAAACAGTCAAATAAATCTAAGTTTTATTCTAATTCTAATTCACTTCCCAATTTCCGATTTTGATTTTTTCAACATTTCTCAACATTTTTTTGCATCAATTTTGCAGACAAATGTTGCAAATTAATTGTGTAAAACAATTTTGTCTAACAAATTTTGCAAAATAATTTTTGTGCAAAAAATTTTGTGAAATTAGATACAAATTACTAAACTAGTTATTTAACATCACAAATACTAAAAAGTAAAAAAGAAAAGTAAACGAAAAAAAAAATTTTTAAAACAAGCTTTCATTGGTTGTTAATAAAAAAATAACTAAAACGTTGAAAATAATTTTATCTCATATATTAAATCTTTGTGTACTTATAACAGTATCAAGTTTTCAAATAGAAACGAGTTACATTTTAACAGCAAGAGAAAAAAAAGAGGGTCATGTAACACTCTTTTATCTGAAAACTTGATACTGTGATAAGTGCACAAAGATTTAATATATGAGATAAAATTATTTTCAACTGTTTAATTATTTTTTTTTATTAAAAACCAATGAAACCTCGTTTTTGAAATTTTTTTTTTTTTCGTTTATTTATTTTTTTTCTTTCTCTTTTTGCCACAAGTATAATTTGTCCCGGAAAAAAAAAGAAAACGCGCTCGTTGATGCAATGATATGACGGTTTTTGTAACAGAGGCTAGCCAAGAAGTACAGAAATCAAAAATTCAAATGCGGCGAGGACAACGAAGGTTACAGCGTCAAAATGAAGATGAAGTATTATGTTCGCTACATGCTGAACAACGACGACGATTCGCCCCTTTATATCTTTGACAGTTCATTCGGCGAACATCCGCGTCGCCGAAAGTTGCTTCAAGATTATGGAATTCCAAAGTACTTTCGCGACGATCTATTTCAGCATGCCGGCGAGCACAGAAGGCCGCCCTATCGTTGGTTCGTCATGGGTCCGGCAAGATCCGGTGCGTGAAACATGTTTGAGAAAAACACCGACAGAGGATGAGAATAAAAGAACATAATATTAATGATTGGCCGATATTGTTGAAACAGGCACGGGAATTCACATAGATCCACTGGGTACGAGTGCGTGGAACGCACTGATTTCCGGTCACAAACGTTGGTGCCTATTTCCGACTCACACGCCCCGTCATCTTCTCAAGGTATCGGGTACCGAGGGTGGCAAACAACGTGACGAGGCGATCACGTGGTTTTCCGTTATTTATCCCCGTACGAAATTGCCAACGTGGCCACAAGACTGTTTACCGATCGAAATTTTACAAGGACCCGGCGAGACTGTTTTCGTGCCCGGTGGATGGTGGCACGTTGTTCTCAATCTCGACGAGACCATTGCCGTTACGCAGAATTTTTGTTCTCGCACGAATTTTCCCGTTGTTTGGCACAAAACGGTAATACCCCCGCGTTAACTCGCTCTTATAAATAGCCGTGACCTTGATTCTTGGTTCTTCAATATTTCATGGCGAGTCGTTAAAAGTCTCGAAAAATCGTAATTTCATATTTTGTTGCACTTCAGGTACGAGGGAGACCAAAATTATCTCGCAAATGGTTCAAGGTACTGAGAGAGAGGGAATCCGATTTAGCGAATTTGGCCGAGAGTATTGACGTTAAGGAAAATACTGGTGTGGCGAGCGATTCTTCCAGCGGTTCATCGAGCAGTTCGTCGAGCAGTAGCAGTAGCGGTGGTGGCGGAGGTCGTCGTAGTGGCGTGCGAAGTGGCCAAAGTCGGTCGGAAGACGACAGCGCCGACGATAGCGGCCAAGAATCACTCTCGGCGCACAAAAAGAAGAAGAGGTAAATGAAAAATTGAATGGTGCAATGGTTTTTTTTTCTTTTCATTCGATTCGGCCGTATACATTTATTTTCTCTTGTCAAAATTGTGCACAAAAATACGAGGAACGTGTTACGCGCACGGCAAAGGTGTTGGTGACATTTGTTCCTTTCGAATATTGCGAGAAAAAAGTACGATTATTTCACCTATGTGCGTTGCACGGTCGGCAACCTAAATAATATCTCTAATGAAATCTTGATTATTTTCAGAAGAAAATTAAACACTCAACCCTGACGATATCGTGTACTCGGGACCTACAGAGACCTCAGACTGTACAGTATTAATCGACGATTATTGTTTTTATCAAGAGTAAATATTATTGTAATTATGACGCTCTTCCTGTTCATAATAAAATGAATGCTAGACAATGCCAAAAGTCATCGATGGTTTATTCAACGGTAAATCATGATTCTTTTTTTTCTTTGCTCGAAACCATCCTCCCCCTTTCTCATAACACCCATCAAAAATCCGACAAACAAACGCGTGTCAGTGGAAATAGTATAATTATTCTAAGTTTCAATCGGATGTTGGCCAATTTCTGTGTATATAATGTGTTTCGCATTAGAGCCGTTCGAAAAAATTTATATTCGAATAATAAATATTATTTATCTTGATCGAACGTTATCATTTTTAACGGAAAATACAATCGTTGAATCATTCGCTGGTAAATGTTCCACCATCTCTGAACCATCCGATTATTAGTCCGATACAATTCGATGAAGGCGAGATTACCCTATGTCATTTTTCGCGCTTACCTTGGCAAAGGAAATTATTAAATGGAATACTCTCATCGTTAAAGCGCTGCAGCATGTTCGACGGTAGGTTCGCGTTAACACTTGAGTGAGTTGCTCCGCTGGAAGCCTCTCGGATCTCTCTTCTGGTAGCTCCACAGACGTACAGTCCCATCACTTTTATCGTTGCAACACGGTAACCATGCAAAGTAATAAGATGTTTTTTACGTGTGTGTATGTGTGTGAGGACAGATGGAATTAATCATAGAGTGTCTAATAAATATTAAAGAAATCAATAGTTTTTTATAATTGAGAAGTAATAAATGCTTGTTCGGGATATCAATCGTTGGAGCACAAAATAGTATATTTGAAGCGAAATATACGAGGCAGAAAGATAGAAGCACGAAAAAAAAAATCAGAGTGAAAGTGTGGAGACTGAAATGGACTGGAATGTATCCGGTACACGCCACAACTTGACATCGCCACAACTGCAAACAAGACATTATATCCAACGAGCTATAAAATTTGACAGGAATAATGTGAAATATGTAGGATCGAACCCAAGTGCTCCGACGATGACGATGCTCGGATTTCGTTGGAGAAAATATAAAGATATATAAATTTGGCGACAAACGACACTCACTTGCTGGCTGTAAAGACGTGCCGTTGATTCTTGATGACAGCATTTATTGCCGAACCATGAGCTCGTACTTCACCCAGGAGCGTACACTCACCGACCTGATCTTTCGATATGGACCAGGCACGCAGATAACCACCTCGGCATCCCGATATTAAGACGGAGCCCTCGTTAATCGTGCACAAACCCAATATCCAATCTTTATGAGCATTATTAAGCGATTGGACGAGTTCCATTCTACTCAAATCCCAGCGTTTGATGCACATGTCCCTCGAGCCTGTGATTAATAAATCACATATAGAGAAAATAATGGATTGCTCGCTCGAGAGAGATAACGAACGGACGACCGAACTAATGAGAAACTTGGTAAATTGGATGGTGATGGTGAACGAGAGGAATTACGAACCTGAAAACAAGGTGGAACCGCTCTCGGCAAGACACTGAACACCGTCGTAATGAGGGGGTGCCAAGCTCACAGCTTGTCCAGGTGACGTACCACCGGCGGTGCAGTCTACGAGCGAAACAAGATGATCCTTGCTTCCGGTTATGACTCTTCCATCCTCGGCAACAGCGAGACACATGACCGCCGCTGTGTGGGGAGTACTAAGACGTCCGGTATACGTTAATTTTCTCAAATCCCACACGCGTACTTTGTCACTCGAGGCCGTGTAAAGTTCCGTATCGTCGAGGCTCAGTGCGAGATCGTTTATCGTCGTTTCTCCGACAGGCATCTGAAGCGTTCTCGAGGGTGTAGCGAGAGATATCGGACCGCCCTGAGCCTGGCCCGATGAGAACAATGTTTTGACGCACGTATTACCAGCTCTGAGATCCCAAACTTTAACATAGGAGGCAGATACGCTAAACAACAATCCACGAGATATTGAATACTTGACGGCAACGACGTTGTTAGGATGACCAGTTAGCGTTAAATTCTCGAGGCCCGTTTCAAGATCCCATACCTTGACCGTTCGATCTATAAACAATAATTTCACCATAAACGTCGATACTAATAGAGACTAAAAGCGCCTTGGGTTCCGTACCTTTTGATCCGCTGAAGAGTAGATCATCAGTTGCAAATATGGCCAAAACAGCTTTACCGTGGCCTTCGGCGACGTAGCTACATTGCAAAGGCGTTCTAGGCTGAATCTGAAAAAGCACAATTATCGTCGATACATTGGCTCAATTTCTCTGTGTACATACACAACCGCTCAGAGAAAGAAAGAAAAAAAATCTTTTGAAAAAAATCGTGTAGCGACGAAAATCACCGCGAGTCTCTGCACGACCATCGTCATTATATATCGATCTATTTTTTTTTATCCGATCCACTCCTCTCCATATATATATATCTTTTTACTACCGATGCAGCATGATCGCATTCGCGTTCCAGATGCATGTTTTTTTTTCTTTCTTTTTTTTTTTACTATTTCTTTTTCTTTCTCCTCTTTCTCGTGGCGGCAGCAGGCACATAGAGAGAACGGGTCGATGCTGGTTGGCAATTCCAGAAGCGCGTCGCGCATATTTCCACACGGGGATGTCGAGAGTAGCCGGAGAGCAGAGAGCGCGCGCTATGTTTCGTGTTGATTCTTGTGCTACTGCTGCTGCGTGACAGTATATATATTCATATGGATACATATATATACCAATATAGAGATATATATGCGCAGAGGGATCGAGGTAGATCTCTGGAGGCATGGATCGCGTGCCACGGGGCAAAACTTTCCCATTTGTAGCCGGCGGATACGAAGCTCGACAGATACAAGCCGATAGCGACACGACCCACACACGCGCTGTGTGTTCCACACGTATTTCACTATTTTTTTCAAAATTTTTTTCCTTCCTGACTAATGACTCGGTAAAATGATTAAATTTCACCTGAATCACGATTTCCATCGATTTATATTAGGATATATCGAGATATATCAAAAAATAACCCGTCCTTTTATGACAATCGATGAGAACAGCGGATTATTGATATATTTCAAAATAAATCAAACTGTATGTCGTTGATCTCTTTTTTTAAGGAATTGAAAAAAGAGGGCTTTTTCAGAGCCAATCATCAGAATGATCACTTATGGATATATCGAGATATATCCGGTTGTAATATTTCGATATTCTTCCTTCGAAGTTCTCAAAGTTACGTAGGCTTTGAATCAGAATAATTAGTTACCGATAAAATTCAAGATATATTAAGATATATCATGATATATCGAGATATATCGATAATAATGGACACTTTTTGACAGTCAATGAGAACAGCTGTTTATTGCTATATTTCGAGATATATCTCGTTTATCTCTTTTTCTAAGGAATTGAAAGAAGAGGGCTTTTTTCAGAGCCAATCAGAATGACTAATTATCGATATATCGAGATATATCAGGCTGTAATATTTCGATATTTTTCCTTCAAAGTTCTCAAAATTACGCGAGCTTTGAATTACAATAATTAATTACCGATACGATTCAGGATATATTCAGATATATCATGATATATCGAAAATAACGTGCTTTTTATAACAGTCAATGAAAACAGCTGATTATAATCAGCTATTGTACATCAGCTAGATTACAATCAGCTGTCATATATCTTGACATATATCAATAATTATTGATATATTTCAAGATATATCTGTAAATCGCTGATCTCTTTTCCGAGCACTCCAAACAGTACGATTTGTCGTAATGTAAAAAAAAAAATGTATTTTTGATATATTTCAAGATATACAGAACACCGCAAATGGCTGATTAATTCTTCAAAAATTTCAAAATAACGAGAACTTTCGTTAAATCCTTTCGGAATAACTATAAGTTTTCGATATCTTTCGAGATCAATCGAACTGCGGCATTTCCCAAATCCTTTCTCTCTTTTGTTTCAAGACAGCTTATAATTTTGTCGGTGGATCTTTTTGAAAGTTCCGGTGTATTTTTTTTTTGTTTTTTTTTTTATCTCAAGTTCTGTTAAAGGATGTTTGGAATGGGTCACAGGCGCAGTAGGAAGGCAACAACAACGCGCCAACATACATCCACATTAGTATACATATGTTTATACGTGTATGTGCAACAGTATCCTACGTAGGTACTTGAAGTGCACGAACACACGGACACACGCATACACGTGCATTATTTCAATGTTGGCAGTAATGCCTGTTATTAAGCGATGATAATGATTGGTATTATCGCCGGGTTGGGAGCAGGACTGGTAGCAACGGATATAAATCATCCGTTACTTCCTTCTTCGTTGGGACTCTCGAAGAAGCTCATATATAATATACCACATATATATAGATATATGTATTATATACGAATATATAGGGCTTTCTAGTGGCTCCTCCGCCTGTTCTCTTCGACGTCATTCGACGCTTCTCTCGCTGCTCTACATAGACCCTCTTCTACTTTTAAATATATATTATATGCGTGAAATCCCTATCGGTTCTCGTCTACTCCATGTCAAGAAGCCGTAAATAACGGTCAACGTCACCCTGAGCACAATTTTTCCCCATTCGCCAAAATGGGAATTTATAAGTCCACAAATGAATATTATTACGGAAAAAATCGAAAATTCGCTTGAACCTGACAATCCATTTTGCCTAGCAAAAATATGACATTAATTTTCACTTTGAGCAGAGGTTTTTTTTTAAAGGAAATTTTAGTGCAAAATTCAGTGTGAAAAATTTGATTTTGTTACTTCGAGCTGCGAAGGGTTTCTTTCTTCTTCTTTTTTTTTTTTTGGTTCCTCATCGATTCGCGATGTCGTAAATCATCGTCGCGGCACGTCGATGCTGATCGAAGCATTCGATAATCCTTGCGAATTCCTAGAATGGTCCTCCCATTAAAAAAGAAATCAACAAAACTGCCTCGTTTCTTCTTTTTTTCATATATCTTGTATATATCGAATATTTTTATATACGAAGCGTTTGAGAAAAATGTTTTTTGAACTTTTTTGAACCGTCCTCAAAAAAAAAAGGCACAGGGAAATTTTTGCAAATATTGTAAAAAAAGGGGCCAACTCCCAAAAACGCTGTGCCAGATTTCAAAGTGGATGAGGCAGTAGTAAAAAAGATCCTACAAGCCTCAGCTTTCGGGAGATTCTTCTTCCATAAAGGGACCATGGAATTTTCGATGAGGAGTGCAATTTTAGAAAAGCCAAAATTCCAAAACTGTGCTTGAAAACCAAAATGTGTTCGCTCCAAAAAAATTTCTATTTCCCCAGATCTTTCACCTGCTTTTTTGCTTTTTTTTTCCTTCAACACATTCTTTGGGTACACATGTTCTATGCGGTCGATCTATATAAAGGGCCGGATCTCTCTCTCGTGGGTGGATGAATATTGCCGAATACGTAACTAACGGTATAGAGGTGTATTAATGCATACAAGCTGCCGGACGAGGGGTCGAGGAAATACTGTATAACATTCGAGAAACTTGCATATATATGTTTATACACTGTCGCTGAGAATAAGAGGGGCGTAATTTTTCTGATTCAACGTTCCTCGGGATCGTGGTATACGGCTCTTTCGCCTCTCGGTGGAGACGATATAGTGGATGTATATTGCAGCACCAGAGGGTGAAGGTAGCCTCTGCGAGGAACGCCCACGCGTATCTCGATCTAATAAATTCAACATTTCGCCGGTAAATCCAAAAGCCCTTTTCGTCCCCTCTCACTCAATCTCTCTCTCTCTCTCTCTTTTAGTCTACGTGTACTATATATCAATGTGTATATATCTATAGAAGGTCTCGGGAATCCCGATGATATAAAATGGGCGATAAAAATATTCCACCGGTAAGACGAGAAAATATAAATTGGGAGAAATAAAATATAGCAAAAAAATAATCATTCAATGAGAGCAATTAATTGATATATTTCGAGATATATCAAACTGCATGACGTTGATCTCTTTTTTTAAGGAATTTGTAAAAAGAGGACTTTTTTCGGAGCCAAACAGAATGACTAATTATCGATATATCGAGATATATCAAAAAGGTGAAAGAAATGTTTTTATTTTTTATTTTTTTCAAAAAAGAAGAGACATAAATTTCGAAAAAAATGGGGGAATTTTTTTTTGCAAATTTTTACTCTATTTTCATAGAAATTTTTATTTCACGAGGAAGGAAAAATCTAACGGGACTTTCTCCCTGCATTTCTTCATTTTTAAAGAATAAATGTCAAGATAAATCGCCATAAAGAGCGGGATCGTGAATTAAGGTGTTTTTTTTTCAAGTGCTCGACTGTTTGAAAGTCAAAAGAATTCGTAAAAATGAACAATTACAAGAATCCGGAGTAGCGGGTTCGCGAAAGGATTGCGAAAGAGAGAGAGAGAGAGAGAAAACACGAATATACTCGTGCCCTCTATAGAGGGCGCTCCTGTGACGTGCGATCGGGGTGAAAACCCCCGCGGGACCGTTTGAAGTGCGGCAAAAGGCATTCGCGCGCTGCGGTTTCTTTTTCTCCTCATTCTTTTTATATATTCCATCTCCTCGCGCTCTTATTCGTTCTCGGAGACTCTCGATTTTCTTCCTCTTCGTGTACTTCTTTCCGTTCGCTCTCGCTCCTCGGCATTTCGTTTGTTTCATGCGCGGCTCCACCGATCCAACCTTTCTATATCTATACAGATCCCTCGAGCTCGAAGAACAGAGAGAAAGAATGAAATTTTCGCTCTCTCTCTCTTGCCTTCGGATCGCAGAGCGTACCGCATAGTTATGCCCGCGGAATTGCGCTCCCAGCAGTCTGCACACATGCACCAAAACCCTCGGAACAATATATATATATGTATAAACATACTGTATACATGAAAGTTATATATTCCGCTCGTTTTACCATCGAGAGAATTTCTAAATCTCCATAAAATTCCAATGGCAATACGAGAAACTCGTTTTTATATTTCTTTCTCTTTCTGTCTTGTTCGCGAACGCAGCGCAAAACGAGCGCAATTTCCATACACATTTTAACGTTTTTCCGCCCCTTTCCTCACTCCGCCGCAACATTTTTACCATTATCCTCTATCATAAATGGCCAAAATCGCACCATTCTCAATCCCAATGAGCAAAATCGATCGTAAAATGGCAATGAACGAGAATTATCTGCAAAAGAAATATCATTGTTTTTCCATCCAAGGATTTTGAACAAATAGAATATGTCAACAATTCAATCTCGATCGAATATTCTGTAAAACAATAATATTTCTAATAAAATATTATAATAAACTTTACTCAGAATGATATTGACAGAATCAAGAATCAAGAATTCAAGCTTCCAATTTTCCCGGTCCCGAACATCATCAATTTCACTCGAGACAAAAATAAATGCGGTATATTGATTTGAATACGATTTTACCGAAGATATTTTATATTTCCCTCGGCGTAGGAGCATATCAGGATTCCCTTATCCCGCGAAATTTTATTCTTACCCGTTTTTTTTTCTCTCCATCTTCCACTTTCATTCCCGTAACATCGGGAAATGTCCGCTCCCCAGGCGGACATTTAGTACTTTGAAAACGTAAAATCCACGTGGCAGGTCCGCGGGGGACCAAACGTGCCGCGACGTCGCGAGCTCCTATCAAAATGTATATACATTTCCGTATATAACAGCGAACAGACCCACACACACACACATATCCCACCAGGTCACTCGTAAATAAAAAGTATCGTCGTCCCTATGGTCGTCCCATCCGGAAACCCCTTTTTTTCCTCCCTTCTCTCTGCCTCTATCTTTTTTCTCTCCTTCTTCCTCTCTTTCTCTATCTCTCTACCTCTCTATTTCTCTCCTCCCTTATTCCAAGGCTCGCCGTGTTTATTGGACTTGTTTCGTGGCGTAAATAATGCTCTGGCGTCCTGCCGGAAGCTCGTACATCGCTCCTTCGGCGAGAAGCCGACCGAGCGGCGGATCGTAAAGCAACAGAGAAATAGAAAGAGCGAAGGGGAAGAAGAGAGAGGAGAGAGAGAGAGAGGCATCAAGGGAAAAAAGGAGAAGGGAATCGTGGCAGCAGCTTTTCGCAAAGCAGCAATGCTACGAGCCAGGCCGATCGACCGTAAAACGCTTGCTGCAACTGTATCGTCGGTTGTCTCGAATAAGGGCTCATCCCACGTTATTAAACAACGAAGGACCCCTCGACGAGCGCCCTTATTTTCATCATCGATCGATGCATCATCGAGCTTTCTCAGCATCCTCCGCAATCTCTTTCAACTCTCTCGTAACATTTCCGACATTTTCAAACACACGATTTTCCTCTAAGGGTCTACCTGGATGTAGGGTGAATCAGCCCTTATTTTACCGAAGGTACTTTCAACCCCCTTGCAGCTGATTGAGAATGTATTCCAAGTTCATTTTTACGTTTTTTTTTTCGGTCATTTATTTTTACCCTCAAAGGGGGGAAAATTTATTTTAATCCTTAATGGAGTTGAAAATAAATTAAAAAAAAAAATTATTTTTTTATGTGATAGAAAAATATTTTTAGAAGATTTTCTATTAAAATTTTATAACATTGATTTAAACGTTGCTTTTTTTATGTGTGCAAAATTTGGAATAAAATAATTTATTTGTAATACGAAAAGAAAATAGAGAAAATGTGATTTTTCCATCCCTTAAAAGATGTTGAATTGGAACGATAAAAATTGACCTTTATTTTTGTGATTTTTTTTTTCGG
>JABMBS010057710.1:0-10940 GCA_018491695.1 Lissonota sp. PSUC_FEM 10030012 | reverse complement strand
TTAAATAAAACCAAAATAACGGTCACCCTAATACAGATATACGTTATATTTATTATTTACTCAATGTGCCCCCGGCAAATTTAGTGTCGTGGGAAATTTAATAGACACCCGCAATGAGATCCTACCGCGTACGATACAGGTACAACACCGCCGTCACCGCAGGCATCGCCGCTGATGCTCGAGGTGTCTGTAATTACAATAATCCATCGTCTTAATATCTCACGGTCTCTTTGTGCCACGAGTATTTTCTCATAATATTTCGTTTAGGTTTGCCACCGCGTTCAACGCGCGTACATGTATTTTGCGACACGAAAAAACCCTCCCACACACACCCACAAAGACACACACACCGTTTGACCTTGATAGAATTTTCACTATTAAACCCGCGATTCCGGTTGATGGAACGGGCGCGGGCGGTCCGATGCGGTATAGACGCGCGCCTACGTCGTTGGTCTCCACGTTTCATTTCTGTATCGACAGAGAAGGACCTTTTTGAAGGCCTGCCTGAATACCTTGTTGAATATCGTATAGAATATAGGATTGACCATTGAACTGGCATAACCGAGCCACGTAACCAGATCAAAGATGTTACGATTTATCCTCTTTTCGCAAGAGGGACAGATGGCGGGCACGAGATTGAGAACGAAAAATGGTGCCCACAGTACGACGAAAGTAAAGAATACGACACCGAGTACTTTGGTTGCTTTTTGCTCGAGACGTATGATTCTACCGTGACGCCAGTTGTTTCTCGATACGTCGCTCCAAGTTCTCGAATTTTGGGTTCTCGCGGATCCCCCCGTCACCGACGTCTTTGCGCCTCCTGCTGTCGATGAATACCTCAGCAAACAGGGAGACGATGAATTTCCCCTGCTCGCGATAATTGCCTGATCATTGTGGGCGCGCATCGTCGCGGCGCGTCTCAGAGGATTTGCTCTGACGTTCGGTGCGAACAACAGAGTTCTTGTGTCGGCTGAAAACAACATACAAAAACAAAAATCCTTATTTATTTGAAAATGATGAAATTGTGTATGCGATACGTACCACCACCGTAGGCACCCTGATGTTTGTCACCTCGCCATTTAACCACCGAATTCGATCCCTCGACGTTCAATTTTGAGTTTTCCACTCTAATCTGCACGGGCCCTGTGTCGGCATTTTCATTATCAACCATCGAAACGGTTGTAACCTGCTCGCTCGACGATACAGACAGTTTTTTTGACGAATCCTGCTCGTCATTATCATTATCTTTAGGCGGTTTCAAACTGATTGAACTCGCGCACTGTTCCCGTAGAAGGCTAGTTTCGTTAAAACTCACTGAACGCTTTCTCTCGCTAGGTTCTGTCTGTGACACGGCGTCAGCCGCTGATCCGCGTTCGAAATTATCCCCGTTGTGAGTTAATGCCGGCACCGTTAGTGCCAAGGAACTGTTTGGTTCTTCTTGCAAGCTTTCTGTCTGCATTGAGGAACTTGAATCACCGTCCAAGGGGCCTGAACGGCTCTCGCCTTTTCTGCAAATTATCAATCTTATACATGACGATACTTGTTATTTTCCCATACTTATATACTGTGACATTCGTAATGGTGAATGTTGAAAATATTTGTCAAACTAAAGTTTCAATGACCAATTCGGTAAATTCCAGTCATGATAAAGTCTCATTTACCGGGGAGTGCAACTTTCTAATGTTGAATTAATCATTTTCTCATTATTTCAAAACTTGATTTAGTTATTTAACGATATATAAAATTTGGTTTAAAAAAAAATCATCTTTCATGTGTCTTTGATAAATGTATCCGAGACAAAAATACATCGACGTAGAACCCCGAAAAAAGAAATCTAAGAAAAAAAAAAATTATCTTTTTCATTTTGACAAAAATTCAATTTGTTGTTTGAAAGTATTTCTATTTTTTTGTTTCATTTTTCTACATAAAATTTCGGCTTCGGTCGCAACTTGTTCGCTTCATGATCATTCATCATTGTAGCTTCAAAGGTTGCAAAACTCTTGTTTGTGCAATTTTAATTAATTTTGGCAGATTTTTCAAGTATACGACCGTCGACTTTTTGACACGCCTGTGAGCCCTGTTGCCCCGCTTTCCCCATTTACATAATACACAGATGTACATCGCGTTGGATTACCGTAAAACAACGTGTATTTATATGTTTTACTTTAATGTCGAAAATGTCCTCTTTTATCTCGCGAAATTGGATAAAAGTGTCCACGACTATCACGACTATCGCACTGATGTTAATCACGGTTTGAGGCTGCGGTGGTCGACCAGAAATGTACCCACCCCGTTACAACAAGTACGAAAAATCGATAGCGAAAAAATACGCTATATTTGAAACGCGGCGCGAAACGAGTTCAAGATATATTGGCTCAAGGTATATTGGAAATTCTTCGTGGGGTCAAGTGACGGTGTATAAATCCTGGGTGGGGACCGCCAAGACTGAAAATCCGGTTGGTCCAAATCGAAAGAACATACAAGCAGAGCTGTCCGAGAGAGGACAGTGTGTAATGGCCATTGGCTCAAGATTGCGATAGTAAACGAGTTAGAATGCTGTCGGGATAGAAAGAAGGACACGCAAGAGGACGAGAACAAGTACTTGTCGAACTGGGAGATATCGCCGTTGTTATTATACACGTTTGCGCACCAAATGTTTCTCTCAATGTTAAGGCAGAGTCAGGCTCTCCGACTCGTCTTTTATTCTCGAGAGGCCAATTCACCCCTCAATTGGCAGATGAAAAGTCGCCACCTTGACACGTATTTCCCAAGTTTCACTGTGGAGTCACGCGCGCCACTATATAGGTTTCAACAACGACGCAACCGCTGTGGAAAATGAAAAAAAAAAAAAAAAAAATCTGAAAATAGAGGATGAAAGAAAAAAAATTGACGATGAAGCGGCGGATTGAAGAGAATAATGAGCGAGTTGCGCGCGCGCGTTCGAATCAAAGTGCCTCACGTATACCCTTCATCCATCTCCATTTTCAGCAAGCATCATTCGTGCGAGTCTCTCTCATAGCGTCCCTCTTTTTTATGGACAGGTGCTCGGGAATCCTCGACGCGTACGCTTTTCTCTTGGCTTTCTGCTTTCAACTCGCATGAAAGACTCGTCCCAGCGAGAAAGGCCGCGTTATCGAGATATTAATGACGAAACTGTATGCGAGGAAACGCCGAATTCTTCATTCTCCATTTTCCATCAACGATCGTATTCCCTCCGCCGCTCTCTGTCCTCTATTTCCGCCGCCTTCCGGCGTCGCGTCCGCATTATAACGAGAAAATCAAACGAGAGCAGGAGGACAAGTCCGGCATAGGTGGAGCTTCTATTTCTTTGGACGATTCAGCGACACTTTGTCTCTCGTTTGTGACACTTTGACCCTTCCAAAATTTCAACGACTCATCTTCCTCTTCGCTTTTACCTCAACCACGTATAGAGTGCCAAACTGTATATCGTACTTTGTACGTAGAATTTCACTCTAGTTACAGAGTCCATAACGTTCAAAGAGCAGGCTGAAAGGGTCCAGTGGTTAGAGAGGGGTCGAGAGAGAGAGAGAGTGAGTGAGCGAAATGCTTGTTGAAACTTGCTCGATTAAAATATGGCAAATATGGATTCCATATCAAAGAAGCCACGGCACAAATAACTATTCGAATCTATTGGTTTTTCAGCGGATGATAAAAAAAATGAAAACGATCATAAAAAAATGCATGATCGTGAATGATACTAAAGAATGAGAGATTGAAATACCAATAACGGAGAAACATGAAATACTAACTTTGGCAGTTGAGGTAAACTTTAGATATACTTGTCGAAAGAGAAATCTAGGATCACACTTCTTTCACGGACGGGAGAGAGAGAGAGAGAGAGTGGTGCGCAATCTTGATGACCATCGGTTCTACGTAAAGTTACAATGAGAGATAGGAGATGGGCGTGCTCATCACCGAGAACTCAATATCGTTTTGGTATGCTGGAATAACGCGCAAGGATTATTTCGGTGCAACGCGATATAAAAATATGGGGCAGAGCATGTTGTAAAATGAAATCAGCATCGAGAATGTCATTACCAGCGTATATATCTTACCGGCATTCCTCAAAGCTACATCGTCGACGAGTTGGTGCTTGTCGTTGTCGACGATTATTATGATGGAGATGCGGTGGTGATGGTGGTAGTGGGTATCTTTGATGGTAATGATGCAAGGTCGACTGTTGGGAGGAGGAAGCGTCGTTGGCACGATTGGACGTTGGCGTCGATTCGCTACTCAAACTCATCCGCCGCTGTTGCTGACCAGCTGATGATTCTACACTCACCATACCCTCAAGGCCTCTCGATAGTTTGAGCATCTCGGCGCCAAAAGCATGCAGTGCCGACATTGCCGATGGCGGTGGTTCACTTTCCGGTAGCCATAGCTCGTGAGTATCCAGAGTCGTGAGTTCGGTATCGGTCGATGCGCCGGAAGCGTGTTGAGGAGTCGCACCACCGCTACCACCCCCACTTCCACCGCTCTGCTTATTCAGCAGGAATCTTTTCCACGTGCAACGTCTGTCAAAGCCTGTGAATCATCGTTCAACGAACGACGCCTCGTAATAGACGTCACATAATGGATTCGTGTGAAACCGATACGATAAATCGAATGCAACGAAAAGAAAATTGTGTCTTGATATATGAACGACAAATTGACGAAATATATAATATTCATTCGTTCGAGTCACTCCAACTGTGGCTTGTTTTGTGCAAATGAAGAATTATAAACCAACTAGCCTGGAAATAGGATGAAACTAACCTCCGGTGGAGGTGGAGGTAGAGGTGGAGGTGGAGGAGGGCCCACCCAACCACCCGGAAGACCAACCCGACGTTGATCCACCGATATTTTGACGCTGTTCGGCGAGTAATCTGACCGTCAGGGCATATGTCAGCAGCATAAAGCCCAATGGAATGTAGAAGCAAATGATACTGCCGATAAGCTTGTACAGTGGATCTGGAATTTGGCACGCACCGTCGACCAATACAGATTCATCATCCTGCAACAGAGATTGCCCATCATAATATTTAATGGAAACCATCAGAGTTTCCTGGTTTTTAATTCGTCGATTCATTTTGTTTTTCAGAACACCCGAACAGTGCCCGAGCGTTGTGTCGTTACTCGCTGAAAGTTACAATCCTCACGTGAGATACGGTGCAGCAATGGCCCTGGGAATCGCTTGCGCCGGTACCGGTCTCAAAGAAGCGATCGCTCTGCTCGATCCAATGACCAACGATCCCGTTAACTTTGTTCGTCAAGGGGCACTCATCGCATCTGCAATGATACTGATACAACAGACTGAGGCTACGTGTCCGCGAGTCAAAGACTTTAGGGCCCTCTATGCGAAAGTAATCGTGGACAAGCACGAGGACGTAATGGCCAAATTCGGGGCTATTCTCGCTCAGGGAATAATCGACGCGGGTAAGAGAAATAGTCGATGCGAGAGCATGATGAGCGAACAATATATCCCTTTCGACGATAAATTATCGTAATTTTCATTATTAATATTATTATATTTATGGTAACTACAGGTGGGAGAAATGTAACGGTGTCGCTTCAATCGAGAACCGGACACACCAACATGTTGGCGGTTGTCGGTGCGCTTGTGTTTACGCAATACTGGTATTGGTTCCCGCTAGCCCACTGTCTCGCGCTCGCCTTTACACCGACCTGTCTGATAGGTCTCAATGCCCAACTGAAAATGCCAAAATTGGAGGTTCGTTCGAACGCGCGTCCGAGCTATTACGCTTATCCGGCGCCTCTCGAGGAAAAGAAACGGGAAGAAAGGGAAAAGGTGACGACCGCGGTGCTGAGCATAGCCGCGCGTACCCGACGTCGTGAATCCGAGAGACGGGCGCTGCGTCATTCCCACGAGATGATGGAGGTGGTGAGTAATCCTCGGCATTTTCATACATTTTTCACCATCATCGTCTCTCTCTCTCTCTCTCTCTCTCCCTCCCCACAACTTCGATGTGATTATAACCTGAGATTTTATATCCTCGTGAAACATGGTTTTTTTTTAATTTAATAATTTTTTCTGATTGAATCCTGCATGTACATGTTGAAAACAACCACCCTCATTTTTTGCACCCTGTGATATACTGGTGCTAAATCAAAAAACGGTTATTATTGCTATAAACTATATAACATTGCTGGATTGAACTTACAGATATGTCCTGAGGATAGTTTTATCTAGATGATGAATGAGTTTCAGAACAATGCGTTCCTAAAGAATCCAATGTACCAATCCAACGTACATACGATGAAATAAAAAAAAAAAAAAATTTTTTATCCAACTGTCATTAACCGCTAAACTAACAATCGTACGTGATTTTTTTATACAACTTATTTTTTAGAACCCAATACGCCGCACAACTTCTGTACGAAACTTTTTTCGATAAATCGCGTCCCAAACATAATAACATAAGAAACGCACTTTTTTTTTATTTTTAATACTTTTTAACGGAGAAAATGCAACTCTCACGTGTCCACACTTTTAAAAATGTTTCCTTCAAGTCCGAACTACCTACAAAAAAAGTTGTGAATGGGTTGCCTCTTTGAATAGAACTCATGTATATTCTGACTGGACTATATTAACATATAAGCCTGTGGCGCCGCACATTTACCTCTCTGAATCCTTGTCTGTCGCATGGAGTAGTGCGCGCAACGCTTCTCTGTCACTCTCCACGCTCGCGCTGAAAACTTATAATATCTAAAATCTTGGCAACCACGAATGTGACAAACTTTTTGCAAGACAACCCCATACTGTTTGGTAGGTAATTAAATAACCTTTCATTTCGTACAAAAATCGATTAAATAACTGATGAGGGTAATTAATAACGCTCCATCACCTCTTTACACCTGGCAATCTCATAATTGGGCAGAGAGGAAAATAGGCAACTTCTGTTATTCCAATTCCTCGTGGCATATTCTATCAACTAGTGCTCGATTTTTATAAGTAACAAATCGGGGAAGTTGATCGAAAAAAGTTAATTAGAATTTTCACTATTTAACAGCATTGGTACAGGATTTAGCTAGGCAATCCATTCGCCATTTATCAATGCATATATTATCTAACATATTTTCTTTGTCATTGTCAAATAACAGATGAGGGTATATATTTCTAATACCGGATCTCGCACTATCTAATCACTGTTGACAGGATCCACCAGCTGCAGCCGAGGTTTCCAAAGAATCTGCCGAGGTTAAGGAAAAAGACGAAAGCCGAAAGAGGGAAAAGGTTGAAAAAGAGGGGGCGGCTGCGACAGCGACGACGACGACGACGACGACGACAACAACGACGACGATAGCAGCATCACCAACGGAGAAGGAGAGCAGTAGCAGCAACAGCAGCAGCGGCAGCAGCAAAGAGACCAAGGACAAGAGTGACAAAAGGGCCAAGGACGATGCAGCTGACAAGACCGAGAAGGAAAAAGAAAAGAAAGAACCAGAACCTACTCACGAGATACTGCAGAATCCGGCACGAGTGCTTCGGCAACAATTGAAGGCGATCCAATTGGTCGAGGGTAGTCTTTACGTTCCGGTTAAGGATATTCAGATTGGTGGTATCGTAATGGTCAAACACATAAAACCGGACACTGAGGAAGAACTGGTCGAGCCGGTGGCAGGTTGGTTTCTTGATTCATTTCTCATTGGGATAATTTTATTTTTTTTTCTCTTTTCCTCTCTATATTATAACTTGTTTGATCGTTTTGCAGCGTTTGGACCGAAACCCGACGAGGAAAAGGAAGCTGATCCGCCAGAGCCGTTCGAATATACCGAGGACTAAAAGGGCACTGGGGATCTCATCGATCCAACGGATACATCATTATTCGTCGACTATCGTGCTAGAGTCTACTTTTTCTCAAACTCTAATTTTAGCGATAAGTTAACTGCATTCAGGCTTTGGCCAATACAATAAACAAAATAATACAATAACGGTACTAATACAATAATATTAATTAATTAAAGACTGTACAACGATTCGAGATTAGCCCCCCCGGCACACGCGACGGGTACCTATTCTCAATTCACACGTTCACGTTCTTGTTTATAGTCGATTCGCTCATCGTTCACGCCACATCTCTGTCATTTGCGAAGCGCACGAATCATACAAAGGTGTTGATGAAGAATCTACAAACTATAAATATACAATACTATTTGCAGTGTGAAACATATAATAATAATTTTTTCGTACAGTGGATAAAAGCGAAAAAGCAGCACGTGTAACGTATATATATAATACTACTCGTTACATGTGCGGCGGGACTGAAGAGAGCTCACCTTGGAATACATGAGGACCAGTGGCAAGCTCATAGTCGTGCTGAGAAACCATACGACCAATATCTTGAGTATGACCCGGCGTCTCGTTTTATTACGTCCAAATTTCATCGGATAGCGCAGACTGAGATATCTGTCGATGCTTATCGTGCACAGATGCATTATACTCGCCGTGCAGAATAATACATCGAGGCAGATCCAAACGAGGCAGTACACCGACGGCAAGGGAAAGTATCCTAGCGATAGAAAAAACGGGCGCTTTTTATATCATCATTAATGAACCGTGTAAAATATTGCACATAATTTTGGTCCTTTGATGCAATTATTTTTCATAATAAAGCGCGCACATTCGTTCGTTATAAAGTTGTATTCGGCAGGAAACAATAACAATGTAAAATAATTTATACCATATGTTTCAATAACTCGACATGACATATTTTCTCGCGATGGGAAAATATCTGTACGCAACCATACTCGTGGTTAATCCAACGATTTTTCGGCTGCCTATCTCTGTGCAACGCGCAACGCAGCGATAGACGGTGCGACTTTTCCATGCGGATAGATATGATGGTGGAAAATGGAAAATATTATAGATACAGACGCGTATTGGCCCATTCGAAATCTTACCTCGAACGAGGGTGAGTATTCCAAGTGGCATTACGAGTATCGCGACCATGAGATCCGTAATCGCGAGACTCATGAGAAAATAATTGGTCACGTTCTGCAAGCGGCGTTCCCACGTTATAGCGAGACAAACGAGAATATTTCCCGCCGCGGTACCGATTACGAGAATCAATGCGAGCATTGCCCACCAGTTGTCGGTTTCGGTTAGTCCGGTTGCCGCACCAATGTCGGCAATGTTACTGTTATTGGCAGTATTGTCGTCATACTTGTAATTATAATCGTTTTCGGAATCATCGAGTCTTTCGGTTACGACGACAGCCCCTGAAACTGCACTCTCGAGTAGTACCCTTCTGACACTCGTCGTTAACTCCGCCGGTAACATTAACAGCTCCTTCTCGTAATTCTCCGTCCTCATAATTGCTCGCTGTTGTTGCACATTGCTCGTTGCTCCATTAACAATGCTGTAGTTGACGTTCGTCATTTTAATTGACCAAAAGTCGACACGATCGCATTGATGCAGAATAAGCAGAGAGCGCGGTCGTTCTCTGATGGACGCGCTGTGCATTAGGTTTCGCTTGTGGTTGTTGGTCGTGACGGTGACGCTATTATTTATTGAAAAGCGCGAAAGTCGCTTTGTCGTACAAGATGCAGCTAGGGTCGCAGGGATGCAGCCATAACTAACGTGCGCCTCATATAAGGATCGATCCTACCGGATAGTTTTTTCCTGATTATCTTTGACTGCACCGACGGTTGACCATCCAATGAGTAATTAGCCCTGCAGAAGAGGGATGATGCCGCCGCTCGTCATCGTCTCGCCATCGCCTTCGTCGTCTTGGTCGTTGTTGGCGTCGTCGTCGTCCTGGTCTTTGTTGGCGTCGTCGTGGCAACCGTCGATACATATTTTATACCGATACGCTGCAGTCTCTCGGTCGTTCCATACTCTCAACGTCTCTTCTCCAGTTGATGGTAACACGACGCTTACCATCGCCATTCGCACTCACTCACTCACTCTCTCTCTCTCTCTCTCACTCCAAAATTACCATCTCACAATTTACAGAACAATAACGACTAACGAACCAAAGATTGTTTCCGCTCTATTATTTATACCCTCACTTGATCACTTGATCCGGAATGCGGATATCGCTCCACTCTGGCTTGCGCGGGTTTGTCGGAATAAGCAATTACTATTATCAAAGTTTGTTGCAAAGTACGCGTCCGATTGCATCGCGCGCGCGGATCAATTAGTCCGTATGCGCTTCGCGTATAATTATTCTCTTTTAACTTTTTCCAACTGATTTGCATGTTTCAAGCAATTTTCCAATTGGTCGGCGTATGTTTGAATAATTTAAATTACATCGGATATCGCGGCCCCGCTGCTCCGTGCCGTGTCTGTGTAGAACAGAACGCTATAACCATCCGAATTCCGAGATGCGATGAGAGAAACTTGAAAATAACAACTATAATACGCACGTTGATTGAAAGATGCAGAAGAGATTTTTTTTGTAAACTCCGAATGTAGTATATTGTTTTGAGTTTAAAGACGAATTAATCAATTATAAAAGGGTCGCTCTCACCGCGTATTCCAAATAGAAAAGCTGATGGAACCGTGTGTTAATGAAATGTTTATGTTAAATAAATTCGTTGAAACGCACAATTTTTATCGCGCCTATATCTCGCAAACAGCTGCTGCGATATTCGAATTGCATGCTCAAAAATCCTGCATTCTGCCCGCAGTGTCACCGATATAATTATATTGATATCAATAAGTAGATATATACTTTTCGTTGTTATTTATTTTGTGACAATTGATACGCGTGGGTCATGAAATTATATTGTCGAGAGGGCAAATTTTAAGCCACTGTAACTGTCGTATACTTGCGGTATATAGGGTGATAAGATAGATAATAACCAATTTACTACCGCACTAAAATGATATTAATGCGATTTAAATTTTTTCAATACTTTCTTTCTATATTTTTACAAACGATGCGAGCGAAAAATCATAAAAAGTACAACGAAAA
>JABMBS010056601.1:0-10953 GCA_018491695.1 Lissonota sp. PSUC_FEM 10030012 | reverse complement strand
CCAAATATCGTGTCTACGAGAGAACATCGTAGACAACGAGGCGATCCTGACCAGCTACTAAGATAAGTGCAATTTCATCTCGCCAGTTTCCACGTGACAAATTGGCGATCCTGCCAGGATATCATTAACAAGATTCGGACGACTCCTCGTGAAGCGCCAGCCCAACGATTCGTCGACACATATAACTATTGTTGACAGTCTTGGGTGACAATCAAAATTGTGATATTTGGATCCGAACTTTGGAACAAGGAGATTGATGTGTTAATTCCATCAATACTTATCATTGCGTGAAAGAGTGTGAATATTCAAAGAATATTTCCGGCTTTGAGGAAATAGTAACTTCAGTGAAAACTGCTACTAAATTACTTGGCCCTAAAATTCGTGATTCGAGGAAAGTAACTTCAGTGAAAACTACGCTACTACTACTTGTCATAAATCGAAATTTTTTAGTCCGTGTTTTTTTAACAGTGAAAACTCTAAATCAACAACGTGACGACTCCGTGGTTCTTTCGTTTAACGTACAGAGTGAATAAGTATGCTCGTACGAAAAGTGATTGAAACGAACCGAAGCTGAAAGTGCAACGCGTTACAGTGAAAACCATTTCGCGGTCTCTAAGTTTATGCAACTCGACTGACAGTTCATCCCTCAATTTCGCCTGCATAATTAATGTCATCGAACCTGTAACTCCCGAGTTTGCTATTTGATCTCGGTTATCAAAAACATCGGTTAGTTAATACCTGAGCAAAAATTAATAAGATTTTCCGACGTTGTCGAAGGATTCATTGAATCAGTGCCACCAGTCACTCCACTGAAGAGATAGTTGCGATTGTCTGTGCCCCCGGTCACTCTACCGGCACCCATCATATGTTCCTGCAGAAGTAGACGACTCTACAGGATACTACCATACTAATGTACCTGGCGTGCTGTCGTTGACCCACGTTGCAGATGATCTAGTATTCGTCAAACGGATTTATCAACACGACACCTGAGAACTTACCGCCAAGTAATTGCGAGTAAGTTGGCGTCGCAACTCATCACGACTACAAAGAACTTATAAAACGAACCGTTGTATAAGTTGGCGATTCTTCAAGAACATCCATAATTAAGAACGACATGCGCATTGTGCAAGCGTGCATATTACTCTCCATATTGTAAGTACAGAATATACACAGCCTGCTATAATCGTCAAAGTATTTGTCAACATGTCAGACACTTCAACACCGCCCCTTATGGGATTGGACAGTTCGAACGAAAATGTCAAAGGGTATATGCGTAAATTAGGAAGTTCACAACAGCTCATTGATAAAAAGGAACGGAAAATTACTAAACTCCAAAATTTAAGTCAAAACAGATCAAATCAAAATAAAATTGATAAATTGGAGCGAGAAATTTTTGAATGCAAAGGCGCAAGCATGAGATATATTGAAGAATTAAAGAAACTTGGTTACAAAAGTAATAGCGCCAACGATTCTGAATTACAAAACAAAGCTGTCATTGGAATAATCATGGAAGGCGACGATGGAAACATCGAAGTCGAAGATGTTGATTCTGACGGGGAGGGTTCTCGAACAGATATACAGAGTGAGGACCTAGGGTTGAGTCGAGCAATTGGTGGATTAGGAATTAGCACATCCGGTCTATTCCCGAACCCGCTCCAAAGAGCAGATCACCCAAATCCTGACGATTCACCGCGTTCGCATTCTTCTCCAACCCAAACCCCACAGACGGTTCCAAAACTCCCACCATACGCAATTGGTTCACCTGCACCTACATACGAAGAATCATTAAGATCTGGAAGAGAAGAACTTAAAAGAAAAAAGGAACAGCTTTGCCTTCTGCAACAAAAAGAACTAGAAGAATCTCAACGTAAACTCAGACAAAATCAGAGCTCTAAATATCGATTGGAATATAGCGATCAAGCGGGCCTTAGCCCTTCGTTTTTAAATGAACAACATTCCGACATCCAAAGCCAACTAATAAAAGTGCACGAAGAAATAACCGAAGTTAATAGGGAAATTGAAACATCAAATCATCCATTACTCCAAAGACCACTTCCTTCTGGTACTCCAGTGCCCGACCATCAAGATTGTGTCTGGGACGATAATACTCAGCAGTATGTGCCTAAGCAACACATAAATTTGTGGGAAAAAGAAATGCTCGCGTTCACAATTAAAGATCAACAAGCGGAAAGAGAGAAGAAAAAATTAAGAGCAGAGCAAACACTAAAAACAGCAGAAGAAGAGATTTTGATAAAAGCTTATCAGACAGCAGTCGAAGAAAATTCAATAATGCATGATAAAATCTATAACATGAAAAAAGAACAAGCACGGCTTAAATATGAAAATGATCGAAGATTCCAGGTAGAAAGAGAAGAAGCGGAAAGATTGAAAAGAGAGCTTGAAAGGGCTAGAACACAAGGAAACCATCCTGTACCCAGAAATCTACCTTCACAACCCGATCCTTTCTATCCACCGCCAATAGATAGAAGTAACGAAGGTAAAATCAGCGCCGCGGAATGTTTGCGATTTATCGATACGTTGAATGAAAAGGGAGATGTCATCCTATGGGAAAAGACGTTGCTAACCACCAGCCGTTCGTGTCGACCGGATCAAATCGAGATGCTCATTATAGGTATTTTAAATACACGCATTTCGACCAGTTTGAGAGGTAATATCAATACCCACGACATCCAAACAATTCAGGATTTAATCGAGAAGATACGCGAAGTCACTATCGTGACGTATACATACGCGCAATTGATTATCAGACTCAGTAAGATCAAACAAACGGGTTCACTAATGGATTACATTGTCAAATTCAACACAGAATTAGAAGCAGTAAAACACGCGAAGAAAATGGACAATAGGAAAAGTGGTAGAGACACACACGACACCGGTGACGTAGAAGCTCTTAGTTGTCAGTATTTCACACTAGGGTTATCGGAAAGATTAAGTCTCGCTTTATCTGCACGCGATCCGGTATCTCTAGCACACGCACAAGAAATGGCTCGTAAAATCGATATTACAACCGAACAATACCGCGAGCATTGGAAAGATGAGCGCAAAGTAAGAACTGATAGGCACGAAGATAGAACATCGAACCCTAGACAAAGAGATTCTAGAAGAGAGAGAGATAACATATACGCACGACAGGAACAACGAAGCAAGAAACCTAGCGTTTTTCGCTACGCTTCGGACGAAAATAAAATCCGTACCGCTGATAATAAACATGACGGTAAGAAAACGGATGCTTGTTACAAGTGTGGCAAGAGTGGTCATATGTCTCCTCAGTGCCCTACTGTAAATTTTCGGAAGGACCAGCATCCCAAACGTCCACCTCAAAATCCCAAAATTCATCACATAGCCAATCCGATTCGCGAGAACGAGAGCGACGACAATCTTCAGTCGAACGTAGTAGAATCAGACAGCGAACAGACAGTCACAGACCACGAAACAGACGTCAGCGACAAAAGCGAATCAGAGGAAGAGAGATACCAGTAGTTTCAAATATCATTGGAGAATTGCAGACAGTGGAATTGAACTTAAAAGAAGGAGAACTCCCGATAGAATTTTTGGTCGATTCAGGAAGTCAAATTAATTTAATAATGAGTCGAACAGTGCCTCGCGATGCTAAAAGAGTTAACGAAGTAACAAAGTTCAAAATGGGAAACAAAATCTATGTATCCGAACAAAAGGTCGAACTTACCCATATGGGAATCCGTAATGTATTCTACATTATGAGAAACGACAGTTTTGATTTTCCATACGAAGGATTGATTGGATTGAGTTTTCTTAATCCGAGACAATTCAATCTGTCTCAGTGGGAGCTAATTCTTAAAGGAAAAAAGTATCCTATCAACCGTAACGGAATAAAAATGCCACCACGTTCAAACTCCATTGTCGAATTCGATATAGATATGAAGAAAGGCAACTGCTTAATTGACCTTGGCGACTACTCAGCCGTATGTCATGTACAGGATTACAAGGTAAAGGTGCCATTGGAAAATCAGACCGATTTGGACAAAACATTGCGTCTAGATTCAATTAAAGTAAATTCAATCCATAATAGACGAATCGTATCAGACTCAGCCAGACAGGCAAAGCTAATGCAGAATTTGAGATTGGACCATATAAAATCAGACCAACGAACAGAACTTTGGGAAGTGTTGCGAAAATTCGATACATTGTTTCGAATGGACGGGGATCCACTGCCAAAGGCACCCGGGGTAAAACATAAAATCACGTTGTCCAAAGAGTCAATAGTAAATGTCAAAAGTTATGCACCACCAGAGTGTCACCAAGCTGAGGTCAATAAACAAGTAGAAAACATGATAAAAGAAGGAATAATATCAGAGTCAGCTTCACCATTCAATTCACCTATTTGGGTAGTACCTAAGAAAATGGATGCCTCTGGAGAAAAGAAATATCGCGTGGTAATTGATTTCCGAAAGGTTAACGAGCTGACTCCACATGATGCATACCCTGTGCCTAAAATAGAAGAAATACTTGATAAACTAGGAAAAGCTAAATTCTTTGCAGCACTGGATTTATCCAGTGGATTTCATCAGATTGCATTGGATGATGATTCTCGAAAGTACACAGCGTTCTCTACTAAGAAGGGACATTTCGAATTCCAACGAATGCCCTTTGGATTAAAGAATGCACCCGCTACATTCCAGAGAATGATGGATCAAGCATTGATCGGTTTAAATCAAAGCATTTGTTTCGTATACATGGACGATATAATCATTTGGGGTGAAACATTTGAGCAGTTTCTGAATAACATCCGAGTAGTATTCCAGAGATTAGGAGATTGCGGATTAACGTTGCAGCCTGATAAATGCGAGTTTATGCAGGAAGAATTCGTTTACCTCGGACATACTATATCAAAACGAGGCCTTCAGCCTAATGACGAAAAGATAAAAGCCGTCAAGGAGTTTCCACCTTTGCGAACTCCAAAGGAAATAAAATCATTTCTCGGATTGGCAGGTTATTACAGACGATTTATCAAGAATTTCTCGACTTTAGCCAAACCTCTCACTGAGTTAACAAAGAAAGATAGAGAATGGAAATTTGATGCTAAATGCGAAAAAGCTTTTCGCAGCATAAAAGAAAAACTCATATCCTCTCCCGTCCTAAAGTTTCCCGATTTTGAGAAGAAGTTCACCTTGACCACCGACGCATCCAACACGGGTTTAGGAGCCATCCTGTCACAAGAGGGTCATCCTATATGTTATATGTCGCGAACTTTAAAATCAGCGGAAGAAAATTACACGACAACCGAAAAGGAACTTTTGGCCATTGTCTGGGCAGTTAAAAGATTAAGACATTACCTTCTTGGAAGACGATTCGAAGTTCAAACAGATCACAAAGCGCTAGTATGGTTATATGGTGTTACAGATCCAGCCTCTCGCCTTCTGCGATGGAGATTGAAATTAGAAGAATACGATATGGAAATCGTTTACAAAAAAGGATGCGAAAATAAAGCTGCAGATGCTTTATCAAGGGTTTATGAAAATAAAATCAAGATGTCAAAGGAACAAGCTAAACAACCACCATTCACGATTGGGGGCATTGAAGATACTTTAAATGATTTAAATCAGAAAAGGTCGGAACATAAACTCGATAAGATCAAAGAAGGACTATTGGTAAATAACCTTATAGTCGTTCCTAATAAGGGAATCGAAAAATGGAAAACAATAGTTTCAAAACATGGAAAGGGTAAACAGTTCAAAAAAAATAGCATTCGGTTAAACGAAACAACTTGGAAAGAAACGCTGAGAGATCTGGTTGAATACGAAGTCGCAAAGAAAACAGATAAACTATGTTTAACTATTGATAATGATGACTTCAATGAACATAGAAGAAGAGAAATTAAAGAAGAACTTCAGATCATAACGGAGGATTATCCTTACATCAAAGTACTCCTTTGTATTTCAAATAATGAGCTTCCTTCTGAAGAAAACAAACTCCTAATCATCCTATCATGCCACAATGACAAAGCAGCAGGTCATATGGGAATAAATAAGACATTTGAAAAATGCCGCAAGATAGCGAGATGGCCTAATATGTACCATGATGTGGAGGAATTTGTGACAAATTGTGATGAATGCCAAAAATATAAAAAAGTCCGCATCCCACAACTCGCTGAAGCTAAGGTTATGGATACAGCGGAAAGACCAAACCAAAAGGTTGCTATGGATATCGTAGGCCCATTGGTCGAAACCAGGAATCAAAATCTGTATATCCTGTCTATTCAAGATACACTAACTAAATTCACTCAATTAATACCATTGAAAACAAAGAAGTCATCAGAAATCATAGCTAAATGTATTAACGGATATATGCTTAAGTACGGAATACCGGAAATCATATTGACAGACCAGGGTCAGGAATTTAATTCTAAATTAATGAAAGACTTTGAAGATTCTTTTGGAATTCAAGGAATAACAACAACTAGCTATCACCCACAAGCTAATGGTGCTATAGAAAGAATGCATAGTGTGTTAGGAGATCTCATCCGAACCACGGTTAAAACTAATCCGACACTTTGGGATACAAAACTCGATCATATCGCGTTCGCGTATAACACAACCAAACAGGAAAGTATAGGAGACTCACCGCATAACGTAGTATTCGGTCAAAGCGCTAATTGTCCAAATAATATCCCTCGGAAGAAATGCGAGAATGTAAGCGAAAGATTAAGTGCATGGATTAACCGACGTCACGAGGACATCGACAAAGCTAGAAAGAAACTTGAAGAAGCCAGGGAAAAGAATAAGGTTACATCAGATAAAAGAATAACGAGAACTCTCCCCATCTATCAAATAGGAGATGAAATATTGTTGAAAAATCATAAAAAACAGCATAAGCTTGATAAAGAATTTGTTGGTCCTTATAAGATCATCGCAGTCAATTTGGATAAAAATCGAGTGTTGATCGAACTTTACCCTACAGGTAGAAACAAGCAGATCCGTTGGATTAATATAAATAATACCAAACCTTATCATTCCTATGATACAGGTAACACTCAGCCTCCAATCAAGCTTAAGATTTCTAAAAATCGAGATGGAAAACTATCCTCCGAATTCGTATAAAGGAATGCTGTAATTTCTATTCCAGATCTTAGAATCAATGAAACACCACTAGACGTTGTAGTTGAACAATATGAAGACCTAGCCGATAATCAAATTATAATATTTAAAAGGAAAATCGATGCTAAATCATGTGTGACGAAATATAATTTATAATTCTAGATGGAGAGTATGTGCCTATATAAAGATCGAGCCTTTGGAGAATGTGAACTTGATCCAAGAAGATCAAGGAAAGGTATACGGATATTCCAAGGAATGGCGTATAATATATAGTATCGATTATTCTAGTATAACAGATAAAATGAGTTTCATCGGACTAATCCAAGATCAGGTAGAAAAGGGATGCCGGGAAAACTTTTGTTCACCTAAGCTAGCCCGACATATCGCTACCGTTGAAAAAGAAATAACGGAATTATCAGACGAATACAACAACCTATTATCACAAAGTGGTGTTGATATAGAAAAACGATCTGACAGAAAGAAAAGAGGTATTTTTGATGCATGGGGCACAGTACAGAAAGCCTTATGGGGAACGGCCGATGCTGAAGATTTAAGAATGATTAATGGTAACTTAGATAGATTAGGCAACTCATCTGAGATAATGAGGAAAATTATAGATAAAGAAACTATGATAATAAAAGAAGTCGTTGATAATATGGCACATAACGACCTCGCTATACATAATACTTTCGACCAGGTCAAGGATTCAATAAACGGTATCTTGGAACAATTGAACACGAAAGATTTTGCTGGGAAACAAAACGACGTTTTGAATAGTATGGATTCAATGATCAGAATCACACAGTTAAAGATTGCATTAATTTCAGAAGCAATAGTCCTTGGACATAAGGGAATTATATCGCCGCAATTGTTCACACCAAAAATGCTAAACGAAGTGTTAAGTAAGTTCAAAGAAAGTGATCAAGATCATTTGATTAAAGTAAAGGCTCTAAATTATCAAACGTTCATAGATATGGCTGACATTTATATAACAGCAGCAAATCATTCGCTGACATATTTGATCAAGATACCTGTACCGGAACTAGAACCATGGCATTGGATCCGGAATATAGCAGTACCGCAGAAAAGTAATACTAACTCATATGTTATTACGTTGCCGACATATGATAGTAGATTACAACGAGAAAATGTAACTCGGGACGCAACGTACCTAGATATACGTAAAATAGAAGAGAACCTACAGATTGTAAAGTATTCTGGGATTGGTCACAAAATGCAAGGATTGGAATTATGCGAAAAACATGTAAATGCAGATAAATGTAGAATGACAATATTTAATATTATAGATATCGGATTGATACCTACAAAGAGTTTCCAGATACTGATCCCTCATCATCAATCAGGGATACAACAACTTAAGATAAATTGCAAAACTGAAAAAATCCAAGTGGCAATAGCTGGAGTCTCAAAAATTATCACGAACGACTCTTGCGAATTAGAAACAGAAAGATCAGTCATCCAATTAACTAAAATAGTAACAGTCGAACATAAATTTGAATTAAGAATTCGTAACGATTTAAATTTCACATTACCGGAATGGCATGAAACCGAACACCTTGCATACGAACTAAGAACAGAAGTACTCAGAGATTTCAGCAAATCATTCAAGGACATTAAAAAAGACTTAAATAATGCTAGAGTAATAATCAAACATAATGACTCTTGGGCAAATTTTCATGGAATAACCCTACCCTCAATCGGGGGTATATTCGGCATCTGTGGAATCGCTGCCATCGGATATACATTTTATCAATGCGGAGGATTCTCATGCCTCGCATCAATAATTGGATCATGTTGCTCCTGTAAGAAACAACGTAGAAGGAATTATGCAGCGAGATTTCTGAAAGAACAGGAACGAATAGATTTACAGAATATAGAAAGTCAAAAACAAATATCCGAACTGCGACAACAGTTAAACCATGAAAAAGCCAAAGGTCGACGGGGTAATCTTAAGTAAGATCATTCGAGACGAATTTCAATCTAACTTGGGGGGTGTGATAGAAAATTGGCATCTTATAAAACATCGCTAACGATGCAAGTATAAACTCTCACGCTCAACCGCGAGTCCCGAATATGATAGCGTGCTGCTGTGTCAGCTGCTCATCTCAGTCCGAGCCCTATCGCATCATTTTGCTCGTCTTAGAACTTTCCTTGTTCCCACGGCGCGAAGAGACACCTTGAGCGTACGGAAAGGGAAATGATAAGAACGAGTGTATGATTCAGGGCCCGGGCTGCAGACGGGAGTTATAGTTAGTTAAGAAAAATCATTGGACGTGGACACAGCTCGATACAGCTTCCCGCCAATTAATAGGTTCCAAAAATATATAAACACGCGTAAATATCCTTTTGTATCGTGTTGTATGAGCTTGCGCTCGTACTGTAATTATTGTGCTACGACAATTGTATTTTAAGAATATATTCAATAATTATTCTACATAATTATTTTATTGATTATTTCATCGACGTCCTAAGCGACTCCTCTTTCATCGTAAAATAACTCCAACACACGAGTAGTAAATACCAAATATCGTGTCTACGAGAGAACATCGTAGACAACGAGGCGATCCTGACCAGCTACTAAGATAAGTGCAATTTCATCTCGCCAGTTTCCACGTGACATACTTATACGATGTAGTATGTTACTAGCGCGAATATGATGTTTGAGTTTTTTTGCACGTTGGCCATTATCGTCTAGTAGAACGACAGATAAGCGTGATAACATATTTTTTGCTCGTTATCTACAACCTTTCGACGTTATTCTTGCATAAAATATCTACAAAACGTGAGCTGAGTCTCGCTAAGCGAGTCGACATCAGAGTTTTGTACCGGCAAGCAGCAAACACAGACGTGGATTGGAAATGAGGTGAAATGTTCAGGTTACAGGATGTTAAAGTTTGCATCGTTGCAATGCACCGAAGATAATTTTTTTCTGTGTATTTTTAGTTAGATTTGCGTTTTATTTGTGCGTACAAAATAGAGTTGGGACGAGTACTTGAAAGTACTTCAAATATCAAGTACAAAGTGTACCGTATATGTACTTTAAGTATCAAGGACCGGTGGTACTTGAAGTACATAGTACTTGTTACTTGTAGCACTCGCCCTGCAAAGTACTTGAAGTACAAGTACTTGAAAAATCAAGTATCAAGTATCAAGTACTTTTCGAGTTTTCGGGTACAGCTCGTAAATTATAGTACTTACATGTAATTCATAATTCTTATTTGGCTTTTATTCGAGTACGTACTTTTCGTATCAAAACATGTTTTCATCTTTTACGATACACTGAGATTAGTCAGATGGAAACAGGAGTATTTAAACAAAGAATTAAAAATAGCATTGACGATTGAAATTACGATTTATTTTGATATTGATATAGGGATTGTTACAATTTCTCCAACTTCGTGTTCCTCTTGAAAAAACTCTTTAATAGTACAGGTCTTTCGAAATTGCTGCCCGATAGAGCCTCTGTCGTTTAGGAGTATTCGTGACACTCGAGAATGAGAACAATTTTTCCACGGGAGCTGAAGATGCCAGCGGAAATTTGGTCAGAAGTTTTCTTTTATCATAAAACAAAGTTCTACCAAGGGAAAAAAATATGTTTTTTTTTTCAAACGTTATGCGAAATTCAAATTTTTTTTTTAAATATCTTGAACACTATTATATTTATGAAAAAATCGTTTAAGCTTCGTCTTGAAGAGTACACTTGGGGCTATGAAAAAAAATATTCCGAAAAAAGTTAAAAAAAATGATGAATTTGGAGAATTTTGAATTTTAAAAAATCATGAAAATGAACAATTAACATCAAATTTTTTGTTCATTTCTTTTTATATAATATACCTTC
>JABMBS010055491.1:0-16821 GCA_018491695.1 Lissonota sp. PSUC_FEM 10030012 | reverse complement strand
TTTTATCGAGCTCGATAGAAAAAAAAATATATTTTGACCATTTATTTTATAACATATATTTATTAATAGTTTGACTATTAATTGTTTGGTTTTATCAATTGTTCGTTCGTTCGTCCGTTCTCCGGACAACATCCATTTGAACAACGGTAAATCCTTGAAAGTAACGAAATTGTAAGAAATTCATGCGGCACTCGCGCACTCAATCTTTCCTTTCGTTCTCTCTTTTTATTCCGTTGATTTCGACGAAAATCCAGTGGATTCGTAAATCCGGGCGACGCGTCGAGAACTACCGGAAAACGGGGAAAGAGAAAAAGAGAGAGAGAGAGCCTTGGAAGAGAGTAAAAATAGGAGATGGATAGTCTCGCGAATTCTTTGGTATCCTGTATGTACTCCACGAGAACTCTGCGTATATCCTCGGGGGCTCTCACATATATATGTTTCGTAGGTATAGATCCCGGGGGTTACTCATGCCCTCTTTATCTATTCCCAACGCGTTCGACTCTCCCAATCCTCCCTGAAACATTGGTCCCTGAAGCGCGACCGTTTCGAGATTCGTCGCTCTTCTTCTATCACGAGAAAGAAGAAGGAGTCCCATAGCAGCATCTTATACATGCACACACACACACACACACACACTTTTCAAACCTCGAAAACAGAGGCGGTGGCTCTTGCGTATACGTATCGACTATATGAGAAAGTTAAAGGGCGCAACTATCGTCATGCGACGTGCCAAATCGTGTGTTATAAACCCTTTGTGTTTTCTACAACTTATCGATGTTATATATCGCAGTCTCTTTTCAGGCTTTACTCAAGAATACGAGAAACGTGATTTTTCGCGAATAAATCCATCGTCCTCGCCTAAGGTGTTTCCCCAATGGTATACGTATATACCTTAAATGTACGGAGCAAGGAAAGTATAGAAAGAGGAAAATCTTTCTCATCGTTTGTCCCACTTCTATCTCGCTCTATTCCACTTATATTTTGCATCTCACACGCGTCATATCTCGTCACGGAAACCTCGTCCTCTAACTCGAGCTATGCTTCTCTCGCACATCTTACGAATCGCGGCAAAGAGGAAAAATTCCTTCGATGAAAACTCATTGTGAACGTACATAACGAAACTTTGAATGCAATCGAAAAAATTTTCATCCTCTGAATATAAAAATTTTTCCCGCACACACCGGTGAGAGCTCTCTCGGCATCACTGACGTTTTCACTCAACGACGAGAGTTCGAGGACGTTTTTTTCTTTCCGCTTCAACCATCAAGTTTATTTTTCATCCAACGAGTGAGAGCAAAAATAGTCTCGTAAAAGTCGGTAATACCGAATATACGACGTTATTATCGCGTCAGAAGGAGATCCCAAGCGCCAAGGAATCTTTGCATGGAAGATATTTTTTTTTTTATCATCAAAGTGTCAACTTTATTCATTTATAACATTGATATATATATTCGTGTATTTAATACATAGAAAGATCTATTATTTCTAGATGATCATGCAGATGCGATTCTCAGTGAGAAATGCATAAAGTTGCTTCGTTATACTTCGTGAAACTATTCTTTCCTTGAGAGCGGGGTTTTTCGAGTTCTCTTTATAGTGTACATGTCGCATTTCCCTTTTCACCGTTTCTCGCAAAATCCGGGCGCATTGCGCTCGGCCTTTCGTAGACCCTGAAGACAAAGTTTTCAGTTCAAGCCGCCACTTCTCTGACTCTCTCTCTATTTCTCCTCTACGCTTCTTCCTCCCACGATCTTTTACTCGTGCCCTGCCAATCTCCCTTTCTGAATCCACGTATTATCTGCTTCTTGCCCCTTTCGTATTCACTCTGTACAGCTTCATGACCTTTATTTATATTATATATCATACGTATATATATAAACTGCGAAAGAGTCTTTTTACAGGCGAATCGTTTCTCGGGCGCACAGAATTTCAACAAGCGTAGAGAAAGAGAGAGCAGCGTATTGTCTCGCTGGCCAGCTTTCACGATTCAATATCAAACCAACTTTCAAATAATTTCCTTCTCCAGAAGGGGTGAGATAGTTCTCTGTTTGGTCTTCGCATACTCCAACAGAAGCAGCAGCAGCAGCATAAAGGCTATAGAACTAAACAAACTTCCGCCATGATGATATCTTCCTCTTCTAGCCTTTTCCTCCTCCATTGCGTTTTCTCTTGCTCTTCAACATCGACCGACTGAAGCAGTTTCGCTCGAATCTTCCGATAAGCATCGAGAGCGCACGGGCAAAACCCTCCGTATACAACCCCGTACTTGTCTGGTGGATGCACTTGCCCGCATAACCTTCTTTGAGCTTCGAACACTTGGCTACTTGCGCTATATATTTGAACGTCCTTTTTCAGGCTCGTCGCCGAAGAGGGCACGCCAAAAGTGCCGCATCCCCCCCTCCTTACTCGCACACGTGTGTGTACGTGTGTGTGAAAATCCGGAACAATTTCAGCAGAGCCAAGCAATGACATATATTGGCTCGTGAAGTCGAAATAACGGAACTTTTCGTCTTCATCCCCCCGAAAAAACCGATCGCCATAGCTCTCATGTTTTTATATCTTCTTCCTTTTTTCAACCATATTATGCTTTTTCGCCTTCTTTTATTTATGTTTATTCTTTCTCCTTCTTTTACGAAAATATCCGCTTACTAAGATAACCAACGAGTCCTAAATACATATACAATATATATATATTTCTCTCTCCGATATATTCCAACAAGGGAATTTCTTTATGAGGGGGATTTACGTTTTTTATTGTCATCCCCTTCCCTAGGTTCAAATACTGATAGTATCATGGTTGGGGGGCCGTACGGAAATACTTTTTCTTTTCCATATAATATATTTATGTGTGTACATATATAGTATATTTATACCTACACGACGTGTGTATATATACTTTCGATAACAAAAGACGGCAATGATCGATTTGTACTTTGATTTTATTGACTATCTCCTTTTCCTATTCCTGTCTCGCGAATGGCAATAAAAGTAATGGAATTTACGATTTTTACCGCAATCTCTATGTACGTGTCATACACATGTGAGTAACGAAGATTTTCTTTCTTCGATACTTTATTTTCCTTTCTGGGTCACGTTCTTCTCTCGCGGCAATATTACAAGTGCCTCGCACACTTCCTGCTCCTCCATTAAAAATATGTCTTGAGAATCTCGCGCCTCTGGTTCTCAATATTGAGAATTTCGCGCTTGAATGAGAAATTCCTGGAAATCGCGTTCTAACCGGCGCGATGATGGAGCCATATAGTTCCGGAAGGAAATTAATTCGAATAGAGACGTTGCCATCACCGTACGAAAGTCACATCGATCGGATGGTTGATTAAAACGTATTTTACACAATATCCTCGCAAAAATTGAAAAATTCAAATATCTTTCATTTATTATTGATTTTAAAAATAGAATTAGGATAAAAATTCATTCAATCTTAATGAAAATTGTTCTTTACAATTCGTCATTCGAATACCCAAGTCAAAAGCCTCAATGAATTGACATGAAATTTGGTAAGACTAGAATTGAAACAAAAAATATCAATTTTGAATTTTGAGAACGTGTTTGCTTATATTACTTCGTGTATGAACACTCCAGTTTGCGCTAATGCCTTCTAACCCTGCCTATTAACTTCGAGTGGAGGGAGCAGAGGGATTTGCCAAACTCATCGTCCTCGAGCGTGGATGTTAAATGAAAGCACAAAATGTTTGACAAGATCGCGGAGTTTAATGGTGAAAGAGCTTATGACGCGGGCTTTTGGGAGCGGGGGATCTATCGCAAGCGTAGTCTTCTTCGTGACTTCACGTGCATTTGATAAGCGCCGCGAGATGGAGGCGCGCCGCGTTTACTCAAAGGGCATCACGCGCATCCGGCAAGAAACCACCCCTATTTTCGTTATATAGGTTTACGTGCAATATGTATGAAAAGTATATGCAGTGGGTGAATACGAGCTGAGCATGAACACGGGAAGAGGATGGAGATACGTGTGGTAAACGCTATGACCTGCCACAAAACTAACCCTCGCACCTCCTCTCTTTCACTCACTCGTTTTACCTCTCACACTTACTCTCTCATCGGGTTTTCTCTGCTCCCGTTAACCAAGACACGTAAGTTAAAGGTGGTACGTTTTATCAGCACAAAACACGAATACCGCTATACAAATATTTGCGATGCGCTGTCGCGGAACCATCCACACCATTCTTATACAAACTCGCTCATGGAAGCACATTTATAAAGGTGGGTTTATGTGTGAATTCAGACACTCAGCAGGTGCAAGACTCGCCAGGTTTCTGAATAATTGAAACGTCTTTCTGACTCATCACCCTTCTATACCTTCTTGTCCATCACGTGTTTTTCTTTTTTTTTTCCTACTCATAAAGAACTTTACGATGAACACAGGGCGGATGAGAGAATGCAAGAGTGATGAAAAAAAGCTTTGCATATACTCCAATGGATGGTGAAATCGCGAGCATTAACATGGATGTTACGAGCGAAATATAAACGAAAAATCTAATATATATAAAGTGCACAGGGAAAGCAACGTGGCTGTAGATTGGTAAGTAAAAGTAAAGTAATTGAATTAGTGAAATTTAGGAAATTTTACTCTTCATGTAAATTTTCCTTGTTCAAGAAATTGCACGATATATGAGAAGCTCATTGTCTTCCTTTCTGATAAAATGATTAATGAAAATTTACTCCAATAGAAGGGGCGGTTCTCAGGCGATAAGAAATGCTGGTCATAATTGAAGAAAAATTTTGGACGATTTACTCTTCGCTTCAGTTTTCTCGATTTCAAGGAACCAAGCGACTTTTCCATTTCGGGTCGGATTCGCCCTACAACGGGAACATTTATTTTGTTCATTATATGTAACATGTGCATACATATACATTGCGGTCATCACCAGGAGTAATTACTGAACACGAGAACCACATCACAGCGATAGAGGGAGTGCAGACAAAATTACAGAGTGAAACCGCCCGCATTACATTCTCGAGCTCCGTGTCTATAAACTTTTATTTTCTCGCACTCTTGCCGTGGTTTTTTTTCGGTTCTCAACGTGATATGCATATCACTGGACGAAAATCAGAGGGTCGTATGATCTGCACCCATGTGACAGACCGATACGCCCAAATTAGAGTGAATATCTTATCGATCCGACGTTGCTGCTTGTCCTCGGAATACATACAACGAAGACCGGAAGTCGTTGGCTGGTTGGTCGACGATCGAATTCGTGGTAATTGTTATACGCGTCGTTGCGCAAAGTAGTCAGTTTTAACGGTTGTTCGTTCTGTGTGGCTCATCTCGCGCCGCCACCACGACGATCACGATGATCGCTCTCTTTGGATAAGATTATGCACACATGTGGGATATTCCATGCCAACTGAACCAACTTTTGAATCCCGCTTTCTCGGATTAAATCAATTAACACCCTCAGATTTTTAAAAATTTGTCTCATTAGCATTTTTTTCAATGAACAAAAAATGCTGAGATTGGATCTATGATAATTCTCAGAGGCGAATTTATATTATATTCAATTAATAATATTGATCTGCTCAATCTGACTTGCAGCTTATAAATATTTACATCAAATTCCAGACTATTGAAAAACTCTTCATCAGATTTTTGTAAGTAGATGATTCGTTCGTTGAGAAAAGAATTGTAATCCCGACTGATAAACCATATTGAAAAGTATCGATGCACCATCGGCATCACAATAATCACAAAGAAAAAGTG
Source organism: Lissonota sp. PSUC_FEM 10030012 (assembly GCA_018491695.1). Classification (NCBI taxonomy): domain Eukaryota; kingdom Metazoa; phylum Arthropoda; class Insecta; order Hymenoptera; family Ichneumonidae; genus Lissonota; species Lissonota sp. PSUC_FEM 10030012. Next base: position 11,084 of record JABMBS010055491.1, on the reverse strand, counting down.
ACACGTTAGATTGACGTAGAATATCCCGTGGAGTATTAACGCGATACAGTGAGAGGATGCTCGAGATGGTGAAGTTTGCGATTATCGTTTTCGCGGGTAACTTTTCGCGGAGAAGATAATGAACGCCGGCAAAGCGACAGAGAGCAACAAAATGATCATGTGTGATATTATACATGCCCTCACACACCCGCGATCTCGCACGTTTTACGAGCGAAAGAGAAGAAAAAAAAAATTCGAACCGTGCAACGCAAAATATATGCGACGAGATTTTTTTCTCATCTTTTTCCAGACTACACCGCTCCTCACGTGATTGGTGTGTGCGCAATATATTGAAAAATTATTTCTCGTTCAGCCTCGAAGATTGTTATGAGAGCGATTATATCGCTTCCCAAAGTCCTTCCCGCTCGTATCCTCTTATATTCTCTCTCGTACATCCTTCGCCCCCCGTATTATCCCGTGAAAGCGTCGGGTAAACAAGAAATTTGTAATTTAACTACATACCTGTGTATGCACAGGGGGGGGGGGGCTTCGGTGAGATTTTCCAAAAACAAGATACACCGTTGATTTTAGTGGCTGATGTTGAAGGTATAAGCGAATCCGAGGAACAGTGGCTCAGGCATAAAATCATTTGTATATACAGCACATGTAAACGTGAATAATACGTATGAAATAATTCATGCAGCGAAGCGCACGGAGATTCATAATATCTATGATGTTTCACGGAACGAGAATGCGCGGAGAATAATAATTGAACCGTAGGGAATAGCTCGTGATCATTTAACATATGTTTACCCCCAAGCCCCCATCCTCCCCTATGAAAGCTTTGCAGAGATGAAGTGGTAGTCAAGGGAACAGAGTGTACGATAATGTAACACGCACACACGTGTGGTTCATCGAATCACAGGCGAAATCTAATTTCATCCAAAATTTGTTTCTCTATTTTCTGTTATTTTTAATGTTTTTAGCGTAACATTTTATAAATCGCTAACGATGTATGAATAAATTCTGTTAACACTCACCATACCTCATTGTCCAAAAGTATCGGGGCCATGCTGAAAGAAAAAATTGACTCATTGAATATATGCTGAAGCGTTAATTTATTTTCTTTGTATATTTATGAAATGTAAGAGACAAATTTAGAGGCACCGTGTCGTGCTCGACGTTAATTTTTTTGGGAAGGCAGGACTTTTTCGTCGTTACTCTCGTCCCTCGTGATGCGCCGTTATCATCGCACAATCATGGCAGCAGTTCGTAGTAGTAGTAGTAGTAATAGTAATAGTAGTAGTACAGAATGAGTAGAAGTGATAGTAACTACGGCGGGCTGTAGTAAGTCGCCTGCTAGCCGAGGCAGAAGAGACGTTATAAAAGCGTCCAAAGCAAGTCGAGCGATTTTCTCTCGACTCTCTTTTTCCTCCTCCTCTCTCCTTATTTTTTGTCTAGCATCCACCCATCTCTCAGTATTACCGTGTTCTTCACAGTTCGCTCGTTATACTGCCGTGATTATAATTTTACGTTTTATAGTTATTATATCGTCGCTGTTGGGGAATACAGTGTGAGAGAAAGAGAAAGAGGGAGAGATGCGCCGCTGCGATTGCAGCCAGTTTCCCATAGCTATATTAACTACGACGATGCGCTATAAACAGCGTTTATAAACTCTGTACGTAAGCGTCCGGTTGTCGACAATCCTTAAAATTTAAAGTACGACGGACTTTTTTTTGTCGAAAAATAAAATTCTGGCTTGGAAAAAGCTGCGGAGCAGTGGGTAAAAAATGAATTCGCTCAATTCAAATAAATACAGAAATGTTTTTATAAATTGAAATGTAAATTCGGTTTCATCGTGATATGGCCCGATTCACCGCAGCACATTTTCATCAAAATCCTTCAAGTCTCTTCAAAATATACGTTTGATTTTTATGGCTACATAAAAATATTTAAAATTGCATGTCACTCGCAAAGTCTCTTTAGGGTACATGATTATTAGTTAAATTTTGTATAAATGAATAAAAAATTTTACCGAAGAAGATATTGAAGAAGAGAAAGGGTGAACGTCGCAGAGGCAACTAAAGTGGCGGTCATAAAATGCTTATAACGAAAAACTTAAATCATTTTAGAGTTATCGAAGGTCCGTATGAAATGTTGAAGAAGATGCCTTGGATATTCGGGCCATTGAGGTTGATTATGAGAGTTACTGAGTGGGGAAAAACCTCAAGAGGGTTTGGTGCCAAGTGCTTTTTGTCACATAGCTCTCAGTCGGTAAAAGGGGGAAGACGATAGAGCGACGAAAGTTGCTGACGACTCGTAAAGCCTCTCTTCCTCTCTGTGCACCCTTGCTGCTACCAACGACGAAAGCTTCGGAGCCACACTGACTATACACGCTCGGGTTGAGCTTAAATATATGTATATACTATAGAGGGGGTAAAACTAAGAGAGAAAGAGAGACAGCGGGGAAGAGATAAAGTTCATGCAGAGAGTTCTCGTTCTCATGGAATAGCTATAGTGAGCGAAGGAGTTCGGGGTACACAGCTTTACGAGCACCGGGACCAACTCCCCTTCTCCATATCATCCCCACTATTCTCGCCATGCTTTCCCGAGGGCTGCGCTAAACCACTTAACCAAACTAATCAGGGTTTACGGCTCGAACGTTTCGCGTAGCCAGGGGCACGTCGCCACCTCGAGGTTCTCCTCGTTGAAACGATCGAGGGGGATTCATGCGCGAGAAGCGAAGAAGGAGGAGAATAAAAATAACGAGAGGGTAAAGAAACGTTAAAGAAGCGAAAGAGGCGAAAGACAAACAAGCATAAAAATTCGCGAGGCCAAAGTGAAGAAGAGGGCGAAAAAGAGGTGGAAAAAACCGTAATAACGATATATGACATACAGGGATGAAGGAAATGCGAAGAAAATCGTTACGCACATTGCTAATTGGCTTAATCAGTAATTAGCGGAAGAAGCCTTTTGCGCGCAAACATCAACGTTAGAATCTCGGTTGGAGTGCCATTAACCTTTGGAATTTGTAGAATGTGTCTCTCGTATGCACAACAGCACAACATCGTCGAGTTCTCCTCCCGATATAGAGCGTCCCTGATATACGCGAATGGTATGGGACGCGATGGTGGTGAAGATCAATGTCGATTGAAAGGCAAACACACTATGAGATCCGAGAGAGCGTGACCAAGATATCAGTAGGAGCTCGCTCGCTACTTCTGATCGTCCTTTGGAGGTCAAACGTTTACCTCGTTCCATCTGCCATCAGTTCAAGAAATTTAAACGCAGCATTCGCACTGAAGGAGACTGCAGGTGAGTACGGGCACATTCCAACATAGTTTAAACTCGAGGAATAGTTTCATCGAACACCAGTGCACATCGACAGAGAATCAATTTGATTTTCGTCACAGATACTAAGTCTGCGAAGTTTATTTGCTCGTGAATTGAATAAAATTACATTTTTAGTCAGGGATGTAATAAAATGTAGGCATTTCTCCAAATAACTGTGATAATAATCATTTCTCACATTGTTCATAAATGAGAAGGCTAATTGATGCATTAATACGACGTTTGAAAGGGCAGTAACTAGGTACCATTGATAACAAAAATTGCAGCACAGTTTTAGGTTATAAAATACACAAAATGGCGTGTGTTTTCGCATCGTATCAGGAATGAGCAAGAAAGCACTGACACTCGAGTGTTTATCGTCGCAGCAAGGTGCGAACCGGAGAGGAGGGTACATGTGCAGCATCAATTTCAACCGGCGATATACTTCGATGGTATATAGACTGTATACCGTATATGTGCGATATGTTTATATGCTCCAAAGAGGTGTACATAGCTCGGAGACATTCCGTTGCACCTGGGTGCTACTATATGTCAAAGCCCGTGTTACGGTAGAAGTTGTGATCGCGTTTTCAACCAAAGCCGATTATCCGGTTGTCCTCTTAACGTTTGTCAAGCCTAGATAGAATAAAACAATGGTTATGTCGAATGTGCAGATCAAATGGGGGCCCGAGAATACACGCGAACGATTTTATACCGAGTAGAAGGGAGATGAGAGAGAAACGGAGAAAAAGATGAAGATCATGGTGATAAGGGCCACAACCGTAAAACGAATGGAACACAGTTGCAGTCGGAGAAAGATGAGATATACATTGAGCGTTGAAAAGTACCACGAAAGAGTTAATAAAGCTGAAACGAGCGGCGGTTGATGATCAACCGCGATACAAACTCTGTATGGAAGTGGAGAAAGGTACAGAACGAGTGAGGCAGAGGCAAAAGTCTCTCTTGCATGACGATATAAACAAAAGTCCTCGAGAGGTAAGACGAGTTACTCTTCTGGTTTATAGTCTGATCTACGAAGCTTATATCCCCCGGTGACTACTTATGAGACAAGCGAAAGCTGCGCTTTCGGCGGGCAAGTGTATACTCACGTGTAGTTTACCGCGCTGAACGACACTGCGCATTCGTATAACTTCAACCAAGCAGGCTGTACGCATGTCAAACCCTTCGTGAAGTTATACGATCGTCGTGTATAGTTCAAATCGTCATTTCTCGTAGAATACCGCCATTTACTTGTCGAAATTCTCTACATCATCATACTCCTATATATTAAAAGAATAATAATGGCCCAAATATGCCATAAATTCGATAAAGTATCGTTGCCGCTTTATTAGTGTTCTGATATCCTGATGTGAAGGATAAAGATTTTCTAGTTTTTTTTTATAAACAAGTAGAGTACACCATACACGATATATACCACCCTAGATGGCGGTCCATTACTCATAAGGCATATACGCAACATTTCTTTCGGACATTATTAAATTATCATTCGTAGACGCATCGTATACGACATTTTACACCAGGACCTCGCTCTAAATGTATATCAGCGAAAGGGTTAGGTTGTGTGCGGCAAAACTACTGAACAGACCGGAGAAATGTCTGCATCCAGAGATTCCCGAGGTAGTTATTTCTCACGTGAAGCTCCGTGCCCTTCGTATTCCAACCAGAGACTACTGTATACCAATGCATATAGGGTCTTCCAAGGTAACTTAGCCAAAGCTTGACTCTTAACCCTCTAGGATTACATGACTTTTTCTAAACTAATAGTGTAGTTAAAAGCAGCTCCATATTTTTAGATCTTTACTGTAAAATCTTCATAATATTTCTTTTCTTTATTTTAAAATGTGATAGACGTCTCAAAATCCGCAATTTTAGGTTACCATCTATGAGCTATGATTTAGAAAACCCGGCATTTTCCTCTCTAGAAGAAATTTTCTTAAATAACGACTGTTGGTAGGAAATTGAGAGTATCAACGTTGGATCTGTTGACTTGGAATACTCCATATACATATGCGAACCTGGTAGATTATACATTTAGAGTGTATGTACAGAATCTCGCACGTCGACGTGGATTCTCGCCTTATACTCTCTTCATCTTTCGCTCTCTCTATTTTAAAGCCCCCTTTCTCTCTCTCTCTCTTTCTCTCTCTTTCAGTCTGACACTAAAGATGCTTCGTATATGCACCAACCTTCTCTTAACCGCAAATAAACTATGATTAAAGCGGCGTTAAGCCACGGAGAAGCTACCGGGGGCGCGTTCCTACTTTCCCTATTAAATGGTATATCCAAAGCAGTAATACGAGAGGCAGAGCCCATCAGCACGGTAAGATAATGCAACTGGATAGATAAACATCGAGCTGAAAGCTATCTTTCCCTCTATCTCTCTGCCGCGTGTTGAAGGCTACCGAGAACCTGAAAATAGGAAAATGAGAGAAAATTCATTGCCTTTCTCTGTCTCATCAGCGCCGATTCTTTGCTCTCAAACGTGAAACAGGGTGAATTTTGGGACACGGCAAACCCAGAACGAGGCACTCGCTTTCTCTCTTTATGCACCTGTATGTTTGTGTCTGTGCTCACAATATGTTAGAGATTCTGCAGCGAGAGAGGGAAGGCCCACCCCGAAGCGCGCTTCGACGGCATTCCCGAAATTTTCAGACGGTCCACACGTCTACCGTTCTCCAGGACGTGACGACGGTACACACACATATACATGCAAACGTGTTCCAACTGTACATGTAAGGTATTCTCAGGTATGCGGCTATCTGTCTGTGCCTCGGAGCCGAACGAAACGGTCGCTGCTGTACAGCAACGATATCTCGTAGAACGTGTGGCAAAGCTATATATAAACCTCCCGGATGTATGTATACACTGTGTTCCTTCTCGGCGAGAGGACAAAGGCCGAGGGGGTGGGGATTTCACGAGCTAAAGGAATATATACGAGAGAGGGAGTAAGAGAGACGCGTTATACTGCCGTACATAGATAGCAATAGATAGTGCAGCAGCAGCAGCAGCAGCAGGGTGGCATCAGTGCTTGGGATATAGGGCTGGTTACGTTAGTCTCTCGTACGCTCCGGAGAACTGCAAGGTAACCAGGTATTTCATTTCGGGGTGCAACCGTCCGAATTTCACGACCGACTTGGCCGCAACTCCTCTTCTCTGGTCTCTCTCGCTCCCTCTTTCTATCTCCACCACAGCCATCTCCGCGTTTACTCTACCTCGTTTTGTGCGACCTACAATCTACCTCTCTCACTCTACGGTTCTTGTCACCGCACTTTACCACGTCGTACACTCATCCCTGCTACTCTGCACATCCCCCCTGTCCCTCATACATGCATACATATACATACTGCGTAATACACATTGTGACACGGGGGATTGCTTCCGGATAATGGTTGCCGTGGTTGTTAGCCACGTGAAACGACAGCGACAGCACACCGGGACGTGGGTAAGTTGAGTGCGAATACACGTGCGAGAATTCTGCGGCCATCTCGGCCAGTAAGGTGGAAATGAGATCACGGGATTATACAGCTACGGAGTGGCTAACTTGAGAGTGATAAAGCAAGACAGGGATGAATACAAGCGTACCCCTTTTATGACGACACGCACCCCACGATATTCTGCCATTAGCGCGCAACCTACGCGCTGAATGTCCCGCTGTATTAAGACTCAAACACGTTACTCGGTGGTGAAGCAAAATGCGTTGCTCGTTTCTAATATCCGCATACAGAATTCTTCACTTATCGTAAAGGAGGCCTATTGGGATAGTGTAAAATTGTTTGTCATTTGCGAGGCAAAAATTGTGATGGAATTCACTGGATCATTGAGATTTTGGGATAAAGTACCAGTGCAAAATTTTTTCTTATCAACTTGAGTGTAAATAGCGATAGAGGGTAGAATGTAATTTATATTGGAAATGGGATAAATTCGGATGTGCCATGTGTATTTTTTTTTTTTTTTTGTAATTGTAATTTTACTTACGTAATAAAATATGAGAAATATTAAAAGGAAATTTTGCAATATTTAATCGTGCAATTTTTGTAGATTAATTGAACTTGTTAGTGCTACGACGTACGTTTTGTTAAGCGGACGAGGCAACGATGTGTCTAGTTGTGCTGCTTTTTTTGTCGCACTCGTTTTTTTTTCACGGTTTTATTCCTCTTTTTCCTCACCTAGCATCTTCTTTTCCGCACCTTTTCTTCTGTTACTCCGGCTGTTTCTTCTGTTCCTGCTGCTGCTCTACCACTTTTCCTCTCGTTTTCTTTTCCTTTTTCACCTCTCTTTTTTTGCTCATCCTCCTCTTCTTCTACTTTTCTCTTGCTCCTCAACTTCTTGTCGGCCGATGTCTTCCTTCGCACCAAACTCGTAACTTTACGTCGAGCAAGGAGTTGCTCCTGCTGGCTCTCACGCTTTCGAGCTTGGCTTCAGTCTGCCGGACTCTTATCCATATACATATATACGTTTCCCATACCGGTGTCCCGGAGATTTAACATCGCGTTATCCCCGTTGCGAGTCGCGAGGCCGCAGTATTACGTTCTCGTATTTTCCTTCGCCTCGCGCTGCTCCCTCGGAAAGAGAGATGGAGATCTTTTTTCACCCATCCCTCGCACCTTATCCCGTGGTGAGTAGAGATCCCCCGTACCGTCTCTACGTCTTTTCGTTTCGCCTTGCTCCCGAATTCTTTTTATTTGGTTTTAGTCATGGTAAAACACTCGGCTGGTGAAAATCCGCCGGGATTGAAAGTTATCACTGGCAAAGTTATACCGGCAAGTGGAGGCAGGCCAATAGAAAACTAGCCGAAATGATTTGAACGTAAAACGGTGATAAGTAATAATCATTGTGAAAAAATCGAAATTACCATAGTTCTCGAATTATTTGAATACATTTTCAGTAGTAGAGATCAACCATTCGACTGACAAGTAGAAATTGTCTATCGATAACAGAATTTGTTGAATTTTTCTTTTCATAATACTTTCGATGGTTTTATAATTGAATTATTACGTTTACGAAAGACGAGTGATATATGTGAGTTCTCGACGCTTGGATTCGGATAATAAGAGACATATATTCCGAGTTGGTAATCGAACAGAGCTTTTCCATTGGGATATCCGGAACAAAATGGCGGGTAGCGTAGCAAAGCTTGGTCGTTTCGTTGCTCATCGGTTCACGATAAATCTCGATCAATCTCTGTCGTTGCTATCCATGCAAAAAAAGTTAGATGGATCATAGATCGGGAGGGAGAGAGAGAGAGAGAGCAAGCGAGGAAAATGGAGGTAGCGAGAAGAACGCGTGCCTTGCGGAAGAATAAGTGTCTCGAAGGGAAATCGAACTATTTTTTTTATTCTTCTCTTTATCTCGATTCTCGCCGGAGTCGAGCCGGAGGCATCCACGTTTCTCCTTTGCTCTTTGAAACCGCGCGTTTTCGTTCCCTCGGGTTGGTAGTAAATGGAGACGCGATCGGATAGGAGAAAAAACTATGTATCAGGCATCTCTATACATTTATAAATTTATAAATGTGCTGATTTCTAGATTTTATGCATATGCAAATATATTGCGAATTACAATAGAAGAAAATGGTCGAAATTGTATGTACCCATGACACGCTGACAGTGCGTTAGTAAATCCGTTGACCGAAATCCAAAGTTCAATATCTGTGTACATATAATTTTACACCCACGGGAAGGAGGAAGAAAAAAATAACGTGCCACAGAGGGAGAGTAATTCACTGTATCAAGCAGAGAGTGTAAGCGCTCTCCCTGCGGATGAAAAGTCCCTCGTGTTAGTATTATTTGCACGGTCATTGTTTGCACTATATGTCGCGTGCAATATTCAAGCGCCAATAGTGCACGGATGGATATATATATATAAAATTTATAAGCGCTTCAAATCCTCGGATGTTGAATGTGCACGGTGACCAGTAGAAGCCGCGCGAGATGAATAAATAGTAGCAAACTGGCGAAATCGCAAGTGTGGTTAGCGAGCGATAATTGCGAGTCAGGTCGATCGGCGCCGCCAACCGACCGAGAACTACCGGGATTTGCAAACGAGTACAACACACACCAATCTAAATAGTGTACACCACGTATGTGTTCCACAATGAAGGATGAATCTTTTTTGCAATGAAATCGTTGAACTAAGCCAGTGTGAAATATAAAGCGAAAAACAATGACTGAAAATACGGATTTTTTTCTTAAATGAAAAAGACGATCTCCATAAACGTGGAGAGAATGTTCTATCTCAATTCCAATTTTCAGTGCACAAACGGTCGAGTTATTCTCATTATAAATTAATGGAGCACACTCGAGTATTCTTTACTGGCAGCTCTGCATGGAAAATTACTGGATTTGCAGCTCGGAATGCCGTAGTACTGGATTATCCATGAATAATTACTGGACATTATTTCCCTGTGTACGTGCAGAACCTCGGAAATTTTCGCGCTTTTTTCGTTTCAAAATATATTCTTCATTCACTCATACTCTCCGCTTAGATTTTTATATATGCATTATTTATACATTCCGAGTGGCACAAATGAAATACGTTTCAACGCGAAATGTACTATACAGTCTACAAAGTTTCAGCTGTTATGCGCGTATTATACTGGATTAAAGGCATGCTCGGTTGGGAGCATGCTACTTAATAATATCCACAACAGTTTCCTTTCCACCATCACGCGGCGCAGTTGAACACTCACACACACATACATGTATGCACATGTGAGAGGACTTCCGGTGAATATTTTCAATATTAATTACTTCGTTTAATGAACAGCTCACAAGATCGTATCCAGGTTCGGCTTAACGTCGGTGAAGCGCACGGGGACAGACAAAGGCTCATGCGGAGGGGTGTATTAGCCAAAGCGTATATTCTCTCATTTCCGCTTCATCCCCGTCGACGTTTCAACCTGGATTTCGAGTATTTTGTCGCTGATCCCTTTTATGCAACGTGATTTTTTAATTACTATTATTATTATTTTATAATCACCTCAACGTTGACTGCACTCACCCCCCTTTGTTGTCCCTAGGGCTTGCATTCGAACGATATAGACTGATCGACGGATTATGTTCCGTTCGTTAGTAATCGGCGAGCTGGGAGTGATGGACACGGTATATCGTAGTGTGGACGTTGATTGAACCTGACACCACATAAATATAACATCGAATATACACTGCCGTCCAAAAGTTTGGGATACTTGATCCGATTTTGCGTCGCACAAAAAGTTTCACTGCTCTTTTAGAAATTAAGATATCTAAATTCAACAAGCGACGTTTCAAAGAGCATATATTTAGCTACATTTTGATTTTATTAATACAATTTTTCGATTTTTTTAAACCCGGTATGACCTTTGAAATTTGGTCGTTTTTTGGTGTTGAAATTTTGACGCACGACCCATGCAAATTTTGTTACAACTGTTTTTTTGCATACAAAATTTGTGAGGAGGAGTATAAGCTTCAATTTCGTTTTTAAAAAAATTTTTTATGATTTTTTTTGCAAAAAAAACGACCATCCTTATAAAATGGAGCTTAACTCTACAACTACGGGGTTTTCGTGAAATCACTAGAAGGGAAAAAAGTTGCATACAATTATTCTGGATTCAATGCAATTTTTTCAGAATTTTATTCCATTTTTTTTTTTTATTTTAGAAAAAAATTTGGAAAAAACATTTTGGACAAAGATTCTGAAAAAATTTCATTGAATCCAGAATAATTGTCAGAGCAACTTTTTACCCTCTTAGTGATTTCACGAAACCCCAGTAGATTTAT
>JABMBS010055490.1:0-11002 GCA_018491695.1 Lissonota sp. PSUC_FEM 10030012 | reverse complement strand
TATATTTAAAAATAATTATCCGAACGTTTGGAGATGAGAAAAATGGCCGCGCGTTTCTCTACCTCTCGTCTCACTCGTTGTTTTACTATTATTATTATTATTGACAAATCACAATGGTAAACACAGAAGAATATCAGCGTCGTGATTGCGTGATCCTCGCGGCACGATATTCCACCCCTAAATGAAACTGCTTGTCTCAGCGTCAGTTGCGCGTGTGTTTCTGTTTTTCTCCCTCTCTTTCTCTCGCTCTCTTTATATATGTAGATATATGTGTATATTTATATAGAGAGCTATATATATTCCTGGGCTCCGGATGCGCGCACGTGTGTGTCGCCTTCTCTCTTGCCCCTTTTGTCACTCAGCTTGTATACGTCGATATACAAATAATATGTATCTATCTACGTGTATATACAGACGTACAAATCTAGGGAGATATTTTCAAATTTTCGAGATTCACGATATCACGATCGTTGGCACAGCGAAGAGCGGATTGATAGATCTCCAATTTCCGATTTATTCGTCGCAAATTAATCGAAGAAACGCCTCCGTCGAACACACTGATGATATACACGCTGCGATAATTCGACGAACCGACGATAATGTCCGTGATTAAAATGGTCCCTCGTGATTTTGCACTTTGCCCGTTTACACAATGAATGTTTCTACTGTCGGATCACCTTTATTTCACAATTTTGTTTTTTGTCGCGGTTTTTTTTCTCTCGAAATTCAGTGTTGATTCGCGCGTTGGAGGTGGCCGAGTCCTTCGTGGATTTTACGAAGAAACGAAAATGTGAAATGAAAAAAAAAAAAAAATTGTAATTCAGGGTGCACGACGAGTGCGAGAATATTGGGATATCCTCGAGTCACCGTATGATCCGAGTTTTGTCAAAATGCACGCGAAATTACGGTTGGGTTTGGTGGAGGTGCGACACGGGCACGGGGAAGAACGCACACAGATCGGGCAGGTGGTCGTTTGCTTTCTGTACGTTTTTGCCGAGGTTTCGTAATATGCTACACGCTGTGACGCCGAGAACGGAATGGGGCGACCGTGGGATGCCCGGGCAGTTCGCCTGTAGTCGTGGAGGGAGTGAGAGTGAGAAGGAGAAAGAGAGAGAGAGAGAGAGCGAGAGAGCGCGAATAGCGGTAGTGAGCGTGGGTGGTAAGGTGGGAGAAAACGTAGGGGTAGTTTTGTCCCACGAGAGAGCGAGAGAGAGAGAGTGGAGGGGAGGATAGAGGGAGAGTGTCCGCTAAGCCCGTAGTTGCATTAGGGTTGCGCGCGCGAGAAAGAAGGTGGGAGAGGGATGGAGAAATAAAGATAGAGCGAGAGAGGCAACGAGGAAGCGCCGAAAGATGGAGGGAGGAAGTGAGCGGGAGAGAGAAAGCGACAGTAGTAAAGGCAAAGTGCGAGTGAGACTATGCGACTCCCCTCCACTTCCCCGTTTCGCGATCCCGGACATTCATGCGCGTGCGCTTGTTTCCCCCTCTATCGTGCCCACTGCCATCCCCTTTCGCCCCACCAATCTCGCTCCGTCTCTATTGCACCCGCTTCTCTTTCTTCTTTGCTTGCTCCACTCGACGTCGACGGCCACCAAGCACACCTCGTCTTCCCCTTCTGTGCATGTGTGTATGTCTCCTTCTCTCCCTCCCTGCGCTCCCTCCTACCCTTATTCGCAATTTCTCTCTCTCTCTCTCTCTCACTTTCTTCATTTCTCTCTGTATCTCTCTATCTCACTCCCTGGCGTCGCGACGTCCCGGTAGTGAGGAGAGGAAATGATGGAAGGAGAGACGGAGGGATGAGATCCGTGAGCGCCACGACGAGAACCACCACCGCTGCCACCACCAACGAGCTAGGCGAGCTCTCTCGCGAGAGAGAGCTCCAACTCCCGGCCCAGCATCGACCGTGTACGGGACGCCTGAGCCAGCCCGCACCCGACCCAACGGGAATACTTAATGCCCTCGCGTTTCTGCTGCGCTTCCTCTTCTCCTACTCTCGTTTCATCTCCATCACGCTCTCTCTCTCCCTTTTCCTCTCTAGCGGCGAAATACTTCTCTACGCTCTTTCCCTTTTGCTCGCTATGCTCGCTTGACGCCGGGATAAAAGAAGTACGAGCCTGAAGGTTTGAGGAGGGCGAAAGAGCTATCCCCTACTCTTCGCATTTTTACATATACACATGGAGATAGATGTGTATAGAGTGAAGAGAGCAGGGGTGGTTCTTGACTACTTGTTACACCCCCGAGTATCCATCGAGAAATTCACGGCCATTAATCTTTCGTTGCCCGTAATATTCGACGGTATTTACACATTTTAAGCGAGTGCTTTGATCAGCAAACGAGGTTATATCGTATATGGATTGCAACAGTCGAATGACGTGTTTATTGAAACAAGAAACACTATACTTCTGGTGAATGTTCGAAAATTAAACAAATTAATTGTCAATTGGAAGAGCCCAACTAGATCGTGTATTGAGACAAAGATTGAAGGATGTACACATAGCAGAGGGATTATTTACGAGGGTTGCTATCTGGGTTACGGTATAGTGCACGTGTCGTGTATCATACCCAACGCGATTCTTCGTCCTCCCTTTTTCCAACCACAGTGGACTAGACACGTGAAGTTGCGGAAGTACTTTGCCAACCTCATACTCCTTTTTGTTACCCCAATCTCTGCTCGGGACAGGGTTATATAGATTAGCGCTTGCAGCAACCCGATGCACTCTTCCTTTTGACCTATACCCCCTCAAGTTCTCTTCCCAGTATCCGAGACTTTTTTTCTCCTATCTTATCGGCCACGAGGTTTGGCAGCTGTCAAAAAATTGACCCCTATTCAAGGATTCACTTCTCCCTTACTACGATGGCTTCCTTTATTCTTGTGGCCAACTGTACGGATGATGTATGTGGTAGCCACGAAGAATCTGTTGGTTTCGACTTGGGCTGACCAAACGTCGACTCTCACTACTCCGGAACGATCCTCCAGATCTCTGGATGGTTTGCATCCCGTGTAGTTGTGTTTGCTGGCTTCGGGCCAATAACCAACCCGGTGTGAACGTATTCCTTCGTTTAACGCGAAAATACGCTTCTCGCGTTCTCCATCGTCCCTTGGAACAGCTACGTATAGGGCAATCCGTACGTTTGTGTCTGAGAATTGCTCCCATGTGCGTTTGTGTAAGTGTGTAGGCTAGAGGATGGTTCGAATGGAGAATGTAACCCAGAAAAGATTTTCATTGAGCAACATGGCATGAGTCTGGCCAAGAGCCAATACTATGAAGCCATTCTCGTCGTCTCGACGTTTTCACTGTTTACACACAGACATAAGCACACATACAACCAGCAGAATCCTTAACCATCGTCCTTAACGAAAAGTCTATACAAGATTTCGCTCTCTCTTTTGTGAGATTGTCAACTAAACATGCAAAACATCTTACATATTACAATAGTTAATGATTATGATTTTTCTTATATCACGAAATCTGAACATGTTTCTTGGAGTTAAGGTGAGTCATTTAAATCATGGTTTTATAGCATCTCTGAGGATTTGAATTCGTGGTAACATGTTCGATTTATCTTAGTGTGTCAATTATTTTGACCTAACCCGATTGTCATTTTTATATTCAATATTGCTTAAGGTATCAGCTATTTTGTCGTAACCCAGTTGTCATTTTGATGTTCAATTTAACCTAATACGACCATCTGGCACAACCACGTGACTATTATGATGTTCAATGAGCTTAGTCTGTCAGCTGTTTAAACGTGACTCGGTAGCCATCGTCACGATCAATATACATTAGTTTATTCGTCATTTTGGCATAACCCAGTGGCCATTTTGACATAACCTTGAGCTAACCTTGATGATCAATGCAGGTTTAATTTTAGAGTTATATGTTGACTTTGGGGAAGGGTGATTGAACTCAATGCATCGGTTATTCTACCATTTGTTTTACCGTAATTGGATATTATTGAAAAATCGGTTGATAGCCATTTTACTAAAGCGACGTAAGTATTTTCAAACATTGTCTTTCTTTTTTGCGACCTCATTAGCAAAGTGGGCGTGTGTCGGAGATGCTACGATGCACTCTCGGGAGGGATAGACGGAGAGGAAGACGGCGAAGGACAGTTGGAAGCATCAATGGGGCTTCACACTGTTAAACGGACGTATGTATTTCGCGAGAATAGCTGATGGGCTTCGTATCGACATTCTTTGCGGCTTCTACATATACTGCTTCACGTCGAAAGATCGTCCCACCTCAGGGTCGAGGGAATATCTAGCGCGTTCAGTATTTGGCTTACATCCAGACGCTTATATTCAAGATGTTGAGATGCTGAATGAAGTTGGCGGGAAAACTGCATAGAACAAACACAAATTCGCCTGCATTTTCTTCCATGCGACGAGGAGACCTTAGGTAACGTCGAAATATTCTAGATTCACTACTTGGGATTTATCGTCACGTGAATATTTTCTCGTTCAGCTATTTTATGCTTTTTCATTTTGTCAAACTCTTCGTTCTCTCATATTATTGGAAAACCAGCGAGAATTTTCGACATGCACAATGCGTCGTCGGATTGTTGAAAAATTGTCGGGTCTCAGATTTTATTTCTATTCTCAGGGAAAAAAATACAAGCGTATATAAACACATACTACACGGGGCTTGAGAATGGAGGGTGAAAATTCACGAGTCTGGCCGTGAACACGAGAGCAGAGATGGTTTTTTTCAGATCTGAGGAATTCTGTATACAGAGAAAGAGCGGCTGTGGCCAGTTTGTCCGACACGTTCCCAACTTTCACTACAACACGCTGTTTTCTGTTTACGCGAGGAAAATCCCCTTTTGCATTCCATCTGACCCTCTTCTCGTGATTCAGCTCATCCCTGCCAGTGCGGGGATTGTGGAGTGGTCGAGAAAACGTGCAGCGAATGGTATAGACTTTTTTTTCACTCGAAACAAGAGAAAAATTATTTCGAGAATAGATATGTCCATTTTCAAGATTTCCAGAATGATTTTCGTTGTTGTTTTAACATAAAAAAGCTTTGTTTATTTATATAATATTTTTTTAAACTCTGGATATGTCTGCGTGCACCAAAGCCCTTATGAGCTTACGTGATTACGTAAGCTCATTGAAGCTCGATAGCAGCGAGATTTCGCTGCTATCGAGCTTAAAATTTCTCCTGTTGAAAAATAGGATTGATTAGTGATTGAACAAAGGTTTTTTTTTTAGATGACAACTAATTTTTTAAAGCTATACAAAACATAGTGTACATTGTACTGTTTTACCTACAACTTTGCCAAAAATTAGAATTCCAATTTAAAAAAAAAATATCAAATAGCATTAAAGAAATAAAAACATAAATTATTTCATGTTAATTGCTGATCCACGAGACCTTTCTCTACATTTTAAAATCGTCTAATTGGGTGAATTTATTTTCCGTATCTGACAGTCTGAAGTTTTTAAAGACTTACACAGGGTCGTCTGGTACAATTTTGGTATCTAAATTTGCTTATAAGCTGAAGGTTTCGTGTTGCCTCAGAGCTCAGATTGTATTTTGAAAGAGCCCTCAACGGGAGATCTGGAAGGTGTTTGTTGAAGATTGAGGTGCGAGAGGGCGTGTGACGATGAGGTTTGTACGTGTATGTACAGACTTACATACATACACATATACATGCACGCACATGCTTACACATACACATACGTACTGAGGGGAAGCTTCGAATCGCGATAAATAACGTTGGTAACGTCGATATATCGTCCTTCATCCCTTAACCCCCGTCGGCGAATTATTGCCGGATAAAATGCGAGGACGGGGCGAGAGAGCTCTGGATACGAGGGAAGCAAGGCAGCGGATGGAGGGGATAGCGTTTCTCTCCTCTCTTGCTCTCTCTCTCCATCTATTGGACGACCTGCTGCTGGCAAGATGCAAATCTCGATGGAGCTTTGTCAGCGAATCGATAAGCGATCGATGAACATGTATGTATGGTACACACAAGAAGAGACCGAGAGAATATGGACGGCAGTGAGAGTGTATGTAATGCTGACGCTGTTGAAGGGAGAGAAAAAAAAAGAGCTTACGATAGTAAAAAGGGTGGACGTTAAGGTCGAACCAGAACATCCTCTCTGGATACCATCCCTTTTCTTTCCAGCTTTCTTTTTTTGCTCTCTCTCTATCTCTCTCTCTTTCTTTACATGCTCAGATGTCATTTTAACCATCTGGATTCACCAAGCTACAAGCACTCCCATTCGGAAAATATTTTATTTGTGTCAAAACCATTCATCAACTGTTAAGAAATATTTGTTCAATTTATTAACTATTCAGAAATATTTATTCAATTTATTAACTGTTAAAAAATAATTGATTTCACCATATTCAACTTTACATTATCGTAATTGCACATCGAATTTCACATTGAAGAATGAAATTTCATGTGCAATTAATTCATATCCTCGATTCGTGGTAACAGAGACGCGAAGAAAAACGTTTCTTCCGAGTTGAATTTCCACGTTGATTCAAGACAGAATAGTTGGATGGAGTTTCGTCGTAATTTTCAAGCGCGTACAGGAGATCAAGTCGAGTTTAACCATCGATATCTCACATCGTCGTGAATCAACGGTATCGGATGATTCTCTGAAAACTTCTCAGTCTCTCAAGTCACTTGATCGATCCGTGATCACGTAATTAACCGGAAAATTCCAATTTCTCTCACTTCCCTCGCCCCGACCGGTTTACCCTCGTGTCTGGCTGTTTCATTTAACGTATATCGGTGGCTCACCTACGAAAACTTTGGCGAATGAAGGGACGAGGGGTTGCGGCGCGGGCAAAACAGGAAGAGGAAGAAACTTGCCGAGAAGCTCGTGCGTCGAGCGAATAATTAGGAAACACCTGGCATACATAGAAGATCCTGGGGGTGAACATGGGCTTTGCTATAGCGAAGTCTCGAGGGAGGGATGAATTGAAGATGTGAGGATGAATAAAACAACCCTCCTCTCACCCCTGCGGAAGATGTAAGCTAACGCGAGGTTGCTGCGACAAATGTATGTCGCTGAAAGTGAGGATATTCCGTGTGTCGCAAGCTGCGCGCGTGTTAAATCGAGTTGGCGGGAAATTTGGCTGTTGCCCAGAGGGGTACGAGGGGGTAAAAAGTTGAAGGGAGGGAGAAACGCGTCTTCACCGTCAACCACTGAAACTCCAGTGCTCCAACCTCGTTCCCTCAGACCAAAACTCGTTGAGTAATTTCCACTCGTAATTTGTGTCTAGCCCCTTCCCTCTTCACCCTTTCTACCCCTTCTATCGTCAGGTCGCGAGTGTATACATGCGCCGTTATACAAACGCTTGTTTGTGGCTTCGAGAATGAAGATTCGAGGAATGTATAATTTCGTGGGGAGTAGCCAACAGGTGCTCTCTAAGATTTCACGGCAAAATGCATGATTGCCTGCTTTATTTTCTCTTTTATTTTTTTCCCTTGTCAGACTACAAGCATGGTGGATTAAGAGATTTAAGGTTTAGTATTCCAATTGTGCGAATGACAAATTCACGTTTGATTGAACGGAAAATTTTGTCAAAGTCTTCCCGGAATATTGTTTCACTTTTGCGGGCTCCTTTGGTTTTTTCCAGATTAATAGAGCAAAGTTCAAGACCGTGGTAGATGGAACTCTCCCGGAGATATGTAAAAAGTGCTGCCGTGCTTTCTTCGTACAGAAAAATCGCAGCTTCCGTCCGTTTGGTAAACTTCAACCGCATATACATCTGTATGTATGTGTATTTTATGTATTAGGGTGTTTGCGTGTGCACTTTTATGCAAGTGTTTTATATATACATATGTTTAAGGGGTGCGCGAGTGTGTGTGCAGGGGTAACGTGTTTTCGTCGAACGAGCAAAACATTCCCGAGAGTTTTTCTTCGACGCGGAGGAAAGGAGGTTCCATGCTCGGTTGGTCGACTGGTCCGTGAGCGAGGGTTGCTTCGACAAACAGGGATAGGGGGGGGGGGGGAGGTGAAGGAGGAAAGGGTGTGTCGCGAGCTCGCGGTCTAGGATACTCGATTGCTCGGCACTGCAACGAACGAGAAACTCATCGGGAAATGTCGTCGTGGGTTTTGTCCAGCGCGTCCCTCTCTTTCTCTCTCTCTCTCTCTCCTCATCTCTCTGTCACCCCATCCTTCGTTTCTTCATCCCTTGCGTTTTCTTCTCATTCCTAACCGAGTCTCGACCCAGTTCGCTGAAGGCGATTTTTTCCCTTTTTTCCCCATCGTTCTTTTCGCGGATTCTCGAGGACGTAAACGCGAGATGGTCGAACAGCATGACCGTTTTTTTTGTCCATCTCGCGTACGTGATCCAATGACAAAGGGTCGCGGGAGGAGCACGCTTCTTCGGGACAATACGCCTTGCCGACTTCGAGGCAAGGATGTTGGATGGACGCGCAAAGGCGATGGAAGGACGATTTTTTAGTCACGATATATATTTTGTCGATAATTCCTGGCTGATCCCTCTGTAAACGAGCCAAAAACCCTTCCCGTGCAACGTCATACCGTCTTATAATGTAGACGCTTATAGATATAAATGTAGAGACATATTGGCGTCCCTTTCCGATCTTCTGCTACTCAAACTCCCTTCCAGCCAACGTACAGAGTTGCGGAAGCCTGAGAAAGAAACGACTGAGACGAAACGATAGCGAGACGGGTGTACGAAAGTTTTGTAAAATATTAGCACAGACGTTTCGAGTCGACGAAGTAGAAGTAGAAGAAGAAGAAGAAGAAGAAGAAGGGATGAAAGAGAGATGGGAGGGCGGAAGGGGGAGGATAGTCGAAGGAGAAGAAGACATGGATGAGAGTACGAAGGAAGAAAAAAAAATCGAAGAAGTAGCAAAACAGTTTCTTCTGGATTGTTTGAAGGTTGGAAATAAAGGGGTTGAACTTATATATCTTGTCTAAGGAATCAGTGAGAGCAAAAGAGAGAGAGAGAGAGAGAAAGCGAGAGAGAGAGATGGCTGACGAAGGGATAAGTTGTCCATCCTCGTATAGTGGGGGCTGGATTTGAGAAACGTGAAAGACAAAGTAGAAAGGGAGTGCGCGGATGGGCAAATAGCTCGAATCACGCGAGCCGATTCCTCGTAATTAATAGAGCGCACGAGAAGGAGCGCCGACCAGCGAGCATACAGATAGAGCCAATAGAAAGCGAATCGCGAGGAAAACTTCTCAAAGGTTCGCAAGAAAAAAAAAAGAAGAATCTGCTCATTGGAGAAAGTGTCAATCGAGAGTAAAGATCATTTGTTTCGGAATCGATATTTTCATAACATCAACGAAAGACTGAAGGTAATGTCAGTTGTACTCTGAGGGTACAGTAGGTTTCGAGCGAATTACGAGGGTATAGGAATACTAATGCGCCAGTATTTTTGAATTATTCCAAAGCATTTAGAAATCCCAATTTATTGTAATGTGGAGATGTACATCAGTGAATTATCTAACTTGGGGTGATTGAGGACGGTTGTAACAAAGCGAATATCAGAGAAACTATCAGCTATAGGGTGAGTGGTGCGGGGAGAGATCGAAATGCGAGGCTTGTCAGTGCGAACATGTTTCACAGTATTCTCTCAACCATCGCGCACTGTAGTTTCTTGCAAGGGAGCCCTATTGTATTTTGGCAATCGAAAGTTACTAATTTCAGTTGATATCTTTGTCGAATTACTGTTTTAATTATATCGATAGAATATTGAGTATTTTTCTGGTCATTTGTCAGATGTATGTGATTAAATAACAATAATTACGTTTGGTTGGGTTCTTTGTCTCGCCACCATGATTTTTTTTAACGTCAGAGCGGAGCGGGTACGGTTGTAACACATGTAAGTATTGATTGATTGTTGTAATTTGACACTGAGTGAATTGATCCGAGTATACGAAATAAGACAGGATCTTATAATTACTAAACTGTTTAGTTCCTGGTAACTTTTTTTTAAAAGCTTTAATTTTATGTTAAATACTTTTCTTTGACTTGATGAAGTTATTTTAAGTTTGTAGTACATCATAAGTATTGATCTTATTTGAGACTGAGTTGATTGATACAAGTATGAGCAATATGGACCTACTAAATTTTTATCTATTTTTACCTGATTTTAAAGATCTACAGAACTGATAATTTCCAAATAATCACGTTTTATCGTATATGATCTACTGTGAGAAGAGGAAATTAATCAAAATGTTGGTGCTGGGCGCTATTTTATAATTGATATAAATGGATATATGTATATCTCTGGAGTATTTCGTAGTTTGGAGATCTCTCATGGACGTGTATTCCCAGTATAATATGGGCTGACCCAAGTAGGTCATCATCTGGCCTTTTGAGAATTTCGCTCCACGCGCTTGGTCTACAATCCAGCTTGTATATTCTCGTATGTATGCTGCTCTTTCTCTCACGCTCTGTCGTTCCAGATTATAAGACGCTGGCGACCAGACTCGCTGCGTAGGAGTTTCAGGAGATTATTCAGTAGCAAGGGTTGAATAGGTCGAAAGGGGTGGCGGGAAACGAGGTTGGGAAAAAAGAAGTAGGGATGGTTGAAAAGAAGTGAAAAAGCTCGAGAATATCGTGAAAACGACGAATATAAAAAGAAATTGAGAGAGAGAGAGGGTGAGAGGGAGCAAAAGAGTTGGCTGAAGCCGCCGGGTGCTCAGAGTAAATCAAAGGAAGGAAATGAATTTTTATCGAAGAAAGGAGAGTTGGGAATTGCGGTGGAAAAGCCAGAGGCCAGTCTATGGATTTCGAGCCTCCGCATTGGCGAGCAACGAGCAAAAAAAAGTGGGCTATAAACATCGGGAGAAATGAAGAAAATAAATGAAATTAAAAATAAACCCGCTCAGTTTGCAGTATTAAAAAAAAATAAAGAAAGGAGACTTTAAGTAAGTGAAATCCGTGAAATGCTGCGTTAAAAAACAATTGCCTACTCTCCGTCCATGACCGCGAGAGCCTTGCACTTTGCAAAGGCGAGGAAATAAAAATCCTTTCATTTTTCTTATTTTTTCCTCCACTTT
>JABMBS010054380.1:0-11009 GCA_018491695.1 Lissonota sp. PSUC_FEM 10030012 | reverse complement strand
TCCGATCAACGGAACCCATCTCTCTTGCTCTCGCTAGCCGTCGAGTTCGTTAATAATTAAATTAACTGGCGCCCAGAGAAAATTTAAAGCAAATTAGAGCCCCACCAGCCGACGGACCACGGCCGCGGTGGGTGTGGTAAAATTATACCGTCTCATTTTGGCGCCCAACGTGGGGCGAGTTGGTCAAATTGTTGTGAAAAATTTTGTGTTACATTCGTACGAGACCTTTGCCAAAAATTCACACTGAATTTGTACACGTAAACGTTCAAGTAGTATTGAAATCGTATTGTAAATTGTGGAAATTTATAATATCGCGAATTGTGAATTTTGGGCGAAAGAATTTCTCCTACTGCGAAAAACAGAGCTAAAAATTAAAATGGTTCAACTGTATCCGTCTGTGAACGGTTGA
Organism: Lissonota sp. PSUC_FEM 10030012; assembly: GCA_018491695.1. Lineage (NCBI taxonomy): Eukaryota > Metazoa > Arthropoda > Insecta > Hymenoptera > Ichneumonidae > Lissonota > Lissonota sp. PSUC_FEM 10030012. The sequence continues at coordinate 10,600 of JABMBS010054380.1, read as the reverse complement.
AACACGTTATCAAAGTCAGTCGGGCGTAGATTTCGTTCAAATTTGGAACGGACAATACTGTGAATTTCGTCGTCTGTATACGAAATAAAAGGAAAGCCTTGTAGAGAAATGTTTACTTACCGTGAATATTCACTCCAGCGATTTACTGCTTAATCATCTTGCCGTTATTATCTACGAAATATTATATTAATTCCGAGGAATATTCGATCTCTTATTTCTTTCAGTATCTTTGTAATAGCACGATATTAATTTCGATCGCAGTCAATTACCAATCATTATTTTGCCAATATAACTTAGAAAGATATAAGTATAATCGAGATAACGGAAATATGTATAGCCTATATGAATACAAAAGCAAAAATCCGTGATTGCGGTAATAAAAAAAACAAAAATTTTTTGTACAGGTTTTGAATGAAAAATCGTTGGAAAATTACACGAAAACGAGCCTAAAACGGTTTGGTACTACGTTAATTTATTCTATTGTTATTTAATCACATAATTATTACGTCGAAAGCTTTCTGCGGAAAAGTGGATCCAGCCAGTCAAGGCTCATTTGGACCTTGCCTCGCCGAAATAAAAATAATTTCCAGTTGGAGTATCCCGTATATACTTTTATGATCTAGGGGATCAATTATTAAAAGCTTATATTGTCTTTGCCGGCGCAACACTGTCGAAATGTTTACATCGCCGCCGGCAAAATTTACGAGATCACGTAAGGAAAATTCGAATGCCCCGGCAATGCTCGTTAACGCGGGGGCATCGCGCAGTCAGACGCTCCAAGCCCGCCTGGAGGGGGGGACGTGGAAGACGCGAGATCGGTAGATCAAGCCCGCGAGCAAATCGTTCAGGGAGCGGGAGTAGGGGAAATATCTAACACTCGAAATTCAGAGACGATAGGACAGAGAAGGGATAGCATATACGGAGCTATCAATCATCGATTCCCTTCAATGGGGAGGGGAAGAGGTTCGAGAGGGCCTACCCCAACACTGGTAGGAGGGAACGAAGAGCGAGAATGGGAAAATTCAATTAATGCTTTGACTAAGAGATTCGACGCGTTACAATACGAAGTCGCACAATTCAAGATAATAGGAGAGAATTTAACGAAAGCACTAGAACACCTGGGCCCCAACCCAAGAAGCAGGGAACCGCCTAGTCTGCTATCCAAAACAGCGAGTGGACGGGGGGGGCGCGACATATGACGAAAATCGGTCAACTCGAGAGAGAACCTTGAATGCCTCATACAGCTTCGTACCCGTTGAAGACATTTTCGCGGAACATGAGAGAGGCAATGGACTGTCTTTCGGCTCAAATTTCGGAGAAAGAAACGATTTATTCTCGAATAGGGGAAATGAAAATGATGCAGCGTTTGAACGGTCAAATCGTACGACGCAAAATGCGTTTAATGCCTTTGAAGAAAATCGCGAAGACGTAGAACGTCGTAGGGTTAGATTCGATAGGAGAACGGGGCCCTCGTCACATCTTGAATACAACGGGACTCGTCGAAATGTTCTTGAAATGACCTCCGCGGACCAATTAATTAATTTGGAAAACCGCCGGTCAAACACTTTTTCGGTTCAACCTTTCAAAATAACAGTCACTCGTTGCACATCCGGCGGTCAAGTGATAGTGGAAGAGAAGCTCGTTTCTGAAGATACTTATCGCCGCATGAATTTGAGCGAAAACACAACACCCCACCGCCCAACTTTTACACGGATAACACAAGACGCGAGACCTCGAGTAGCCTCGCGCACGGGTTCATTATATCAATCAAGCGATGATTCCAGCGATTCCGAGGCGAGTCGACGATTTGACGATTTGACGATAGTGATATTGATATTTATTTATGCCATGGTGAACCTTAGGCAAATATAGAAAGTAATATGATACAATTGATATGATAGTAATCATGATGAGACAGTAGAAAAATAATAATAGTAGTAGTAGCGATAGTATAATAGTAAATTCGTAGTGATTAAAATTAACGATGACATTGGTGATGATAATGATGGTGGTTGCAACATAGGCAACGATAGTAATAAAAATCAGTATAATAGTAGAATGTAATTATGACTTAGTATATAATTGTAATTATAGCTTAGATGATATAGACCAAGATGGCGCTCATTTAGATTTAAACTGAAAATTATTTCGATTTAACGAGTAAGATAGTATAAGATTAAGTTCAAAAAATAACTAAATAAGAACATAGCGTGTCTAACAATGGAGATAACTTAAGATACACTAACTAAATTAATAGTGTTACAGTATTAGTCCCGACAATCTTTATCGAAAAGATACCTATGCAGACGCGTTTTTAGAATTTCAAGGGAAGGGGAGTCACGAATTTCAGTGGGAAGAGAGTGCCAAAAATAAATAGCTGCTAGAGAAAAAGAGTTGCGATATGTTTCAGTCCGGTGAAAAGGTATATGAAAGATGTTCTGAGGAAGTTGTCTAGATGGTCGTAAAGGTGGTCTGACATAGGTGAATAGTTCAAGAAGATAGGAAGGAGAAGCACGGTGAATAATGTTGTAGGTGGTAATTCCGAGAAAATACAGTCGTCTAGATTTCACTTTAAGCCAGCCCAATTGTTTTCGATAAGGAGAGATGTGTTCATCGCGTCTCAGATTAAAGATAAATCTAATAGCACAATTCATGACTCTTTGTAGTTTTGTGTTGAGTTCGTCAGAGAGATCATTGAAAACCAGACAGCAATAATCAAAAAGAGGAAAGATTAATGAGATAACTAAACTGACTCAATTCATGCGAGAGAGAGTTACGATGATATTTTAACTTAAAGAGCGAATAGTGAACTTTTTTCGAAACTGAAGCGATCTGGCTACGCCATGAGAGGTTAGATGTCATTATGACACCCAGGTTCCGAACTTGGTCAACATATGGAAGAGTGATGCCATCAACCTGAATGCGAGGAAGGTTATTGAAATCTATGCGATTTATAAAAGGACTACTGCCTTGAATAAGGATTTTAGTTTTGCTTAAATTAAGCTTCAGACCATTATCATTAGCGTATCGAGAAATAGCTAATACATCCTGAGAGATTTCAACCAACCCCGCATCAAGGTCAGAGGGCAAACAATCCATGTATATCTGCGTATCATAAGCAAAAATTAAATGTTTAGTATGCTTTAAATTGTGACTGATGTCGTTTACGAACAATGAAAATAATAGTGGACCAAGTACAGAGCCCTGAGGTACACCTGTTGAAGTCTGAGACCAGTTCGAATTGCCTCCATTATTATCAAACACTGCTTGCAATCTTCCGGTGAGATAAGAATGTATCCATTTCAGGGCTTGTAAGGAGAAGCCAAGACACTTCAGTTTCTCCAACAGTCGTTGATGCGGGACAGTGTCAAAAGCCTTAGAAAAATCAAAGAGCACTAAAATCGTGAGACGGCCATGATCGACCGCACGTCTCGTATCATCACACAATCGTAGCAAAGCAGTTTGAGTACTAAAGTGCGATCTGTAGCCCGATTGATAAGGGTCGAGCAGGTTGTAATCCGTGACGTACTTTGTAATCTGCCTGTGCACCACCCTCTCAAGAATTTTAGAGAGTTCACACAAATTAGCAATCGGTCTGGTGTCAGAAGGAGTAGATGGTGGATTGACCTTAGAGAGAGGACGAATGAAGATGCGTTTCCAAGAGGAGGGAAAGTGTGCAAAAGATAAGCTATGATTAAAGAGAGATGTGAGATACGGTACTAATGACTGTAGAGCTTTATGAATGGAAAAAAGTGACACTCCGTCGGGACCCGATGAATGCTTTGGAGTGGTCGTTGTCCTTATTAGGTTTGTCAAATATTCCGTAGTGACAGGAGTAAATTCAAGAAACGGCCGCCCAATAGGAATATGTATAACATTATTACTTATTTCCTGCCACTCGCACGCCGGATAAGAATTCGATATACTCGCATAGAAGATGTTTAATTCGTCGAGTGTGAAAGTGTTGAGAGGAGAAGACTGATTAGGTTTGACTAGTCCTAAGGTGGCTAGTTCTTTCCAAAGTTGAGTTACATCAGAGATTTTAGTAAGTTTACGCAGATGGTAATTATTCTTTGCAAGCCTGAGGTCACTGGTAAGTTTGTCTCTGAATTGACGATATAATGCTAAGTTGAGGACACTACCAGTTCGCTATGCTTGCTTGAAAAGCCGATTTTTATCCCTAATACGAGATCTAAGATCTTGCGAGAGCCATGGTGCATGTGGTTTTCTTACTTCAAAAGATTGTATGGGTGCATGCTTGTCTAGTGTTGTAACAATAACGTTACGCATGCCCAAGGTAAGATTGTCAACATCCAAACAAGAAGCACAGTCCAATAAGTCAGGGATGTGATTCGAGGCACAACTCCGAGCCATATCCTCATCAAAAGCTGCCTCATTAAAGTTAGCGTAGTTCCTGCGAGTAATTATGCGCTGTAAATTAGGCGGTTAATCGAATTCGTAGAATAGTCCAATAAGATCGTGTCCTGCTATGAAAGGAGCATCCGATTTATTAAATAGGCATACCTTGTCAGTCGAATCTACAATAAAAATGTCAAGCAGAGAATCAGAAGTAGCAGTATGATGTGTAGCTTCCGATTGTACAAAGTGTAAGGCGCGCGAGGAGACGATCTCTCTAAGATAGGTTGCTTCGAAGTTAGAGCTAAGCAGATTACAATTCAAGTCACCACTGATTATAATATTCTTATAAGCACTCGAATAAACATCCAAAATACTAAAAAATTCATTGAAAAGAAGCGCTTTTGGTCTTCTGTACATCGATGTGAATAGCAAAGAGTCAGTGTTTGCGTGCTGGATATCGAGTATAATGTATTCAGGTGCATTAATAAATAAATCGGGAGATGCTGCTAGAACCTTTACCTTGAGTGATTCATGAATGTAACACGCGACACCGCCCCTAAGCTTACCTTCACGATCATTCCTAATTAACGTGTAATTATCAATTTGTACCACGTCATCAGGAATATTAGAACGGAGCCAGGTTTCCGACACAGAAATGACATGATAAAAATTACTTGATAAATGAGCACGAAAAATATCCATATGCGCAAGAAGTGAATTGGCATTAAATTGCAAAATCTTTATTTTGTTTCCCGAATTATTTTGTGGTCAAAATAACTTGGCAAGGTCGGCATCGGATGTTACTGTAAGGATAGGAGCGCCATCTGATTTACGCACGTTAATGACTCCCGATTTAGCCCAGACATACTTGAAGCCATGTTTAGCGGCCTTAGCTTTCGTTTTACGTAATAAGGTATAAATCGGCGCAGGTAGCATCTCGTTAACGAAGACGTTCCCTGGCATGTTGATATCAAAAACATCATTAATTAACAAATTTCCCTTTTCACGTTTTTTTGCGATAATGTAATTGCGAACTGCAGGCGATTTAAGCGTGACGATGAGTGACTTTGTTCCTCTGGGATGAGATTCGTCGCGCGCAGCCCCAATGACACCAGCCGGTTTCTTGTCGAGCGAACGAACGCTAAGTATATCGCCAATTAACTCCGGTATGCAGAGAGCAGTGAAGATCGACTGGACAATCAATTGCGGTGAATCAACAACCTCACGAGGAATGCCAGTTATAGTGAACGCAGCTTGAGTATCATGAGCCTCGATGACAGATAGTCTATTGGATACAGCCGATAATTGATTTTTTAAATCAATATTTCCGTTACGCAGAGAAGCCGAGTTCGTACGAGCCTGGTCTATATTGGTTTCAAGTGTTGCGATTTTTTTAGACATTTCTTGATGAGATGCAGCAAGATTCGATACGTCAGAACGAATCTCAGCGATATTATGCTCAACGGAGGAAATGGCGTTGTGAATAGTTTGGAGTTTTGTGTCCGTCAAGTCTTGGGCACGTTGAATCGACTCAAGTTTAGTAGTAGTAGAAGAGCTCGCGTGTTGAATTTGCTGCATGATGTCCTCCAATGTCACTGGATTAGCCTGATTACTGACAGGCTGATTTCCAAGATCGATAAGTGGTAAGATGGGGGCATCATCACTCACGTTACGAGTAGAAAGATTGTGACCGGCTGACTTGCTGGGTGAGTTATCCGGTGTACGAAAAGTACGCAACGAGCGTTGCATGGAACAAGTATCGCATCGAAAATTAGTCGAATTATGCGACTCAGAGAGATCAAATGCTTGATTGATCAGGGCACATTCGGTGTGAAAAGTTAAGCCACAATCACCGAGACACGTGATAGTAATATCACGTCTTTTCAATTGACGGTTGCAGATTGTGCACAGATTAGGCATAATGGAAAATATTTCGCAGAAATTACTAGCTCACAGATAAAAAACAGAAATACTCGCACCAATTAGGAGTGTAGGTGAATGTATGTAAAAGTCAGATTACACATTGCTCGTGTTAAAGTTGATTGTATAGGAAAACTGCCATCACAAATAAAAATAAAGTGACGGTTCGCTTGGGCTAAGATTTAAATGGGTCAATAGCCGAAGATCGCAACACCAACACAGCTGACACTAAGGTGTGATATCGATGTATTGTTAAAAGGCCAGATCGCCTGGCGCGCAGCAGAGGCACACAGATAGGTACACACTGTCAGAAACGCGAGAGCACGCACACAAGTTAGACAGAGCGAGCCTTACGACAACAGGATGTGCAGGTGTCGTGCGTACACCGATACACGCACAGTAATCGAGCGCGCACACCTGTAAACTGAACGAATTAAGCATAACAAGATGTGATCGTTTATGGTCATATACCCACACGCGCACAATAATCTCACATCGAAGAATGCGCGAAATGTCAACTCAGAGACGAAATTATAGTTGAAATACAATATAGAAGAAATTAACCGTCTCAGCGATGCTCAGCTAAGATATTAAAAATTGATCGTATTGGGTTAACTAGTAACCCCACAATAGTCAACTCACGTCTACTAATAAATAATACAGTTACGCGTAAATTGAAGGAACAACCGTAAAAAACTGATCTCTGGTTATCCAGAAAAAGCCCGGTAAAATCAGAGCGATGTGACACACGTCAGTATTCGAGCGCAGAGAGAGAGAGAGAGACGATAGACAAAGACACCAATGGCAACGTTAAAATATGAGAACATTGCGAAATGAGAATGGGAATAACGAATACATGCCTCGGAGGGAAATAGACTCAGCCCTTAAAATCGGGAAAATAATTAACGATTGGAAAATATCATTTCCTAAAATGGAAAAGGATCCCGAGCAGTTTTTGCTCATGGTGAAGGATCAGCTAAACGCAAGCGGAATCCACAAAAATTTATTCATTCCATATCTCTCAAATATTTTCGAAGGGTTATACCGGTCGTGGTACCTATTAAATCGCGGACATTGGCGAACTTGGAAAGACTTCACGAGAGCTTTTCGGTTTCAATGGGGCGTACGCAAGGACGACAGCGTGCTCCTCTTGGAAGTAAATAATTTAAAATTAGAGAAGGGTGAGACTCTTGCGGAATTCACTTGTAGAGCTCGCGTAATATACGAGCGTATGCGGTCTCCCCCCCACTTCCTGGAACAATTGAAACAAATCTTGTTGAAAGTCAGCCCTCGACTTACATCAGAGATTTTAAATTTGCCCATTCACAATTATCAAGATTTTCTACATTATATCAATGAGAGAAATTATCTGTTTCAACGGTCAAACGAAGCCCGCAGGGAACCGCGTGTTTTGTCAAAAAAAACCGCACTGAGAATGATCCAAGACGACACCGAATCATCTGAAGCAGAGTCAAAAGAAGACGCCAACAACAGTGATGATGATTCATTAAATCTGGACGCCCTACGACAAAATCCATCGAATAAGGGCAAACAAAAGAGAATGCCGGAAAATTCGACGACGCTGATGAAGCAACGACTCGAAAGAAACCTGGCACAATTCAAGAAAACCCCGATGGAACAAGATCACACAGCACAAACATCGAGTCACGTCAACGAATCTTTTGACAATAATTGAGACCACACGGAATACTGAGGTCGATGCCGAAGAATACCGTCATTGGAGACCACCAAGAATTTTGAGCGCGAACCCTCAACACTCTCACGAGCGTCGAATTTTTCGCACTGGAAACGGCTTATATGAGCCCACAGAAACTATAAGAGTTCCAGTCGAAATTTCTATCTTCGGCAAAAGAATCCAAGGGATCCTCGACAGTGGATGTGAAAGGTCATACTTGAGCCAAGCAACTTATGACAGAGTGAATCATCTTCAAATTAAGGAACCAATTAAAGATGCCACGTCGGAAAACGGTGTAAGGCTTGGCGATAAATCGATCATTAACACGAAAGGAGGAACGTGCTTCATAATTGACGTGGGCGACATATATGGTCCGCAGTGGTTCAGCATCCTGCCAACTCTGTCAAGCAATCTTATCCTTCGCATGGATTTTTGGTCGTCATTTAAAGTGATATTAAACATGACAAATAAAACGTGGACGTTGGACAAAAGTAAATTTTCATATTCACTTCCATCTCATTACGGAAAACGGACAAAATTGGAAGCTCTATCGATCGACGAGAATGTAAAACTGCAACAATTCTTAAAAGCCGAGTTTACAAAAATGGAAAACGAAACCACTGGTGTCACCGATCTCATTCAATATACGATTGAACTAGTTGATCATACCCCCCATCGACAGAAACCCTATCGACGGAGCGAGGCAATTCGAAAATTTATCGATCAGGAGGTCGATCGATTATTAGGAAAAGGGTACATAACATGGAGCAACAGCAAATGGGCATGCTCACCGGTCGTGGCCCCGAAGGCAAATGGGAAATTAAGACTCTGTATCGATTATCGCCCCGTAAATAGACAAACAGCCAAGCCTGCGTACCCACTACACAACATGAAATCTATCTTATCTCAATTGCACAAAGCAAAAATCATTTCGACATTAGACATGAGCGAGGCCTTCCACCAGATACCAATGGAAGAAAAAAGTCGAGCATATACGGCATTTGTGGTCGAAGGAAAAGGACTACTGGAATGGATCAGGATGCCATATGGGTTGACCGGAGGCCCTTCCACTTTCCAGCGACTCATGGATAAATTAAAACGAAGATTTAAAGAATTAATATCTGAAAGGAAGTTGCCGAATAAATTCGGTGACCAAATATACACTTACCTCGATGACTGGATAGTCGTCAGTCAAACTTTCGATGAACACCTCACGATTTTATCGTTGCTTTTTGAGGTGTTACGAGAAGCGAAACTGACCATCAATCGAGAAAAAAGCTGTTTCGCCTGTAAGGAGGTCAAGTTACTGGGTTATATTATCGACGAATCGGGTATGAGACCAAACCCTGAAAAAATAAAACCAATCCTCGATTTCCCAGTACCGAAAGATCGCACGCAGCTCCGCCAATTTAATGGATTAGTCAATTGGTACCACCGCCACCTCCGGAACATCGCACGAGTGCAAGGACCTCTAAATAAGTTAACCAGTCCAAAGACCCCATGGAAATGGACTGACATCGAACAAAAGGCGTTTGAAAAAACAAAACAGGCTCTGGCAAATGCACCGACGTTGTACACACCAATCCCTGGACAGCCGTTCATTTTACATACGGATGCAAGTGATAGTGGATTAGGCGCCGTCCTAATACAGCAAGATCCAGAGAGCAAAGAAGAACGACTACTCGAAGTCTTAAGCCGGCCATTACGAGGAGCTGAATTATATTATACCACGACTGAAAAAGAGCGTCTTCCAATGGCTCTACGGACTAAAAGACCCGGTAGGTCGATTAGCGCGATGGGCAATTCAATTGTTGCAACACAATATGACTGTAGGGTATAAACGTGGAACAACAAACGAAGCGCCTGACGCTTTATCGCGAATGCACGATGTGAACGCGAATAGCCAAACCTGGAAAACTACCACGAGAGAGGCCGTGGAAAGACGAACGGATTTTTAAACAATCTCAAATCAAGATTGGTATGAATCGAAATTTGAAATCGTCAGCAAGTCTCCCAAAATTTTCTCGGAATGGAAAATCGATGATGGAAAACTATTTTACTATCGACCAGACTATGGGAAATTCTTGTATGACGATGAACATCCCTGGAAAGAAGTCGTCAAGCCAGAAAAAGTATTAGAGATTCTACAAGAGAATCATGAGTCACCACAAGCTGGACACCTCGGGAGAGACAATACCTATGAGCGCATTCGGCAAGCATATTATTGGCCCGGTATGACACAAGACATTAGAAAATTTGTCGAAGAATGTGAAATTTGCCTCAAAGTTAAATTCAATCAAAACCCGGTAAAGGGACCACAAAAAACAAGGCCGTTGTTGAAGCCGTGGGCTCAACTGTCAATTGACACTGTTGACCCTTTCCCTCGTTCAAAAAAGGGCAATAATTATATTTTTGTTGTCCAAGACCTCTATACAAAGTATATAGCGCTTTTCCCCGTACGAAACCAGACGGGAAAGATTGTCGTCAAAGCGCTCGATACTGTATTCGATCGGTGGGGTACTGTTTGGAAAAATGCCAGAATTGACCTGGTGGGGAAACTGGGAAAAAAGTGTGGGAGAATGAAGAGAACGAAGTCGGAGAAGCGATGCCGGAAAATGGAAAAAA